>JAVQJS010032138.1:0-16464 GCA_036024795.1 Galaxias rostratus
TATATCAATCCACCGTCTATATTGTTTATACTGTTTATACCTCATAGCATCGTATTCATATGTATCTGTTTTACTCATATTTATCACTTATGTACATACATTTTACTGCTTCTTTTGCATATCTGGTTAGATGCTAACTGCATTTCGTTGTCTCAGTATGTGTACTCTGTGCAATGACAATAAAGTTTAATCTAATCTAATCTAATCTTAATACTCCCATTTATAGGACCCACATTTAAAAAGAGAGCATTACATTGCTTGAAGCATTTGCCCCATCCCTCATACACCACCCATTCTTTATGCCAAAAACAATGTTTCTGCATTACTTGACTGTTTTCCTTCCCCCCTGATGATTTTCTTTTCACTTCTCTTGTTTGAACAGATGCTGCCCCCCTTCCAGCATCCCACATCTCCTGGGATTGTTACAGTCTTTAGTACCATGAGATAACACGCAATCAAACTAATGTTAAAGAGTCAAACCTAGACAGTTAATTTCCAGAAAGCACCTTGAATTAATATGGCTTATGTCTTTCATAAGGCTTAAGAATGGCTTTATTCTTGTCACACTTTTATTCAATCAAATGACAAATCAAGAGTTTTGGAAAAATACTACACTCATTGATTCACTTTTTTTAGCAACTCTAGACAGCTTTTCACAGGAAAGAATTCTTACCAAAGTCATGTGATCAACTTTTTCACAAACTAGTTTTGGTGGTATCAAGTATTTTTCGATAGCCAGCATGTGTCTGTAAAGTATTTCAAAGAAAGAATGCTTTCTATAAAAACTGTGATGGCTTAAACTATCCAACCAATGATTCCTATGGTGCACATTTTAGGCATCCAATCTATATCATCAAATAATAATAAAAAACGCAAAAGACGATAGCGTACTTAAGCCGTCTGTCTAAGATATATGATAAAACATGTAATTTGTAACTAATGTAAATAAAATTGGACAGTAAAACATACCCTGGAGAGGAAAGGCATTCAGACCTACATCACCTCATATCCTCATAAATGTGAACTGAAATGTTTATTTTGGATTGTCTCTATTCATGCCGAATTAATTAAACTGTTCACGTGTTCTGGGTAGCTCATTTTTGGCGGATTGGAATTTATGCGACATAGTGCAATGTTCTATAAGTAGTATGAACAACTTAGATAGATGTGTTTGGACATGTTCACTTGTGTGTGCGATTGTGTGAAATGTACTGCTTTCCAGTTACATTTCTGTGAGCAGTTACGGAGGACAGGGCCACTTTCTTGCATTACCCTGACATACCCCCTTAATGTGAGCCCCGCCCCGAAATCAGTCGATCAAATTCTGCATCGCACTCACCCATGCCTGTCCAATGAGAATCAAGTGAGGGTGGTCCTGAGATGGTGGTCCGGGAGGCCGTTAGCCAATAAGGTTTAGTCTTGAGTGAACAAAAGATTCACGTCAACTACAGTTGGTTCCCTACACAGCACATTATTCATGTTCATACTGTGGTTATTTAAGGAGACATGATGAGGCGAGATAGCGGAATTTGAAAGAACTAGCGGTTGGTGACTACTCAGACCGGTTTGTTCAGTGTATACGCTTAGCCCATGATAACAGTGTACCGTTAAGAAAGTGGTATTTTCTTCAACATAATATACACAAACAACAATACGTCAGTTTCAATGTGTAAAACCCAAATATATAAATAAATTAAGGATTACTAAATTCACGAAATTGTCAATCCAATAAGCCGACATAATATAACCGTTACCGAACTTGAATGATAATTTAACATATACCGTAATTTATACATTCAGTACAATTTGTAACCACACAATTTGCGAACAGACAGTATTTTGTACAATGACAGAACTGCTGTATGTTTTTAAAACCTTTAAAAAGGTTCCCTCAGATACACAAAACACGCCACGTTAACATAGTACACACCCACTCAGGCAACCCCCAAAACGCTTTTCGCATGAGTGAGTTCATTTAAAATCTGGTGATCGGGGAGTGGGAAGTCCGCCTTTAACTGCCCGGCTAACGTTACTTATTTAGTTGCCTCTGTACAACTCAGACAGTTTTCAGCCAGGTGCCGACTAGTTAAACGGGAAGGTGTGTCAAATTAAAACCCATCTGAAACGTGCCAATATTTCTTAAAGACTAACAGGAGAACGGTGTCAAGTGGAAGGTTCAAACTACCTCAGTAAAGTACAAGGTCCATGGTTTCGCGAGCTTCACTTTCCAAGGACTGCAAGCAAAACAAACGCTAGCTGTAGAGAAGGAAGGTAGTGAAAGATCAACATTTTGTGAGATTATATTGAAAGTGACCTTAGCTGTGAGTCTTTCTTTTTTGTGACCGACATCATGACTCGGAGATCCTGTGCCATTTACGCCACTGGAATTGTGTGTGCTCATCTACTAATTGTTGGAATCGCCTTAGTCGTTGCACAAGTCTTTCAAACAATGATTCACAGCCGGTTAAAAAAGGTGAGTTGCTACTTCAGTTATCACTACACCATAATGTTATTACTCGTCCGCTCTTAAAGGTTGGAACTTACATTAAGATGCGATTTCAAAGACAGACAATTTTGTTTACAGGACTAACGCTTTACTCGGAGAATGTGGATCTACTGCAGTGCCAATATCGCCAAAATGATATTCACAATACTTCAATGCTAATTTGACTTGCACTAACTTGCAGTAGAGTAGAATTTTCCTGATTATGTGTACCTTCGTAGACTAATACTATGGCAAGGAGCTTTATGGCAGTGCTAAATCGGCAACATCTCTACTCAAAAAGAGGGTGTAGCGTGCGCCCGATTAGCCTGCTGCGGTCCCAGTTATGGTCTAATCAAATAATGCTTAATGGTTGCGATAGCATGATTTAGTGTTACGCGGTTTGAGTTCTTCAACACCAAATATTGCATAATCCCAAGTTAACGATATAGCCTGTTAGGCTGCGTAACACATGTATGTGGTAATGTATCATATTTCCCATACTGTGTAACTCCCGTCTGAAAGGGCTTATAATTTGTATACAAGATTGGGCTGTCTTCGTGTCTAAATAGACTTGTTTTGTTAAATTAGCCACGGGTAAGTAGTTGTAGTTGTAGGATTCTCAGTTAGAAGAATGGTTGGGGGAGGTATGTCTATATCACTGGTTGGGGGGAGGGATAAAAAGGGGCTTACTGACTGAGAGCTGTGGGAGCCCCTCTCTCCCTTTGAAATGCTTGGTGTTACTCGTCTGAACATTTCTCACCGTGCCTGAGTATTATGTGCCATTGAATTACCTACACACTGTCCTTTAAAAATCCACTTTTTTAGTTGTACAGATATGCCTTTCTGTGCAGTGATATTACAGAATAAAACAAGGTATGATGACTCGTTGTAACAGCTGGTTTCTGGTAATCTTCAGTTTGAATTGAATGATTGATCAAGTGTCGATCATGGCAGTTCCTCATAAAACACAATTCATCAGACAAAACTAGGATACTGATTTGATTGTTCAAAGTTGTTTCAGTTGAAAAGGCAAAACATATTGTTTGAAATAGTTAAGGTCATATATGAGGTTACCCATATTTCGCTCTTCACAATCTTGCAGAGTTGAAGGACAAAGCTTCATTACCTTCACAGCACTGCTGGTGCATTAGGTCAAGGGAGGGGTTGAGATCATGTTGAAAGGTTGACGGATTTTTTGGCCTTGGGGCAGAAGTTTTGCCTCAAGATCGGTTTCCTTGTTCCACAGATCTAACCTAAGTTGTCCCAACACTGTTTGGCAAAAACACTCATCAAACCCCTCCTACAAACTGTTTTGGAGTAGGTATTTCAAGACAGCTTGAAATCAAACTATAAAGGCTCTAAAACGAAGAACAATGCCCCCCCCCCCAATTTTTTTACACTGAAAAGGTTCCCTTTTAAAGTATGATTGGTCATTGCCAGCATCATGTCCCTGTCCTTCTGCTATACAAATGTATGTGTTATTTTTTTGATAAACCCCACCAACTTGTCCCTCACTAAACCTAGTAAGAAGTCAAGGTTTTAAATACTTTCAGGAGATGGATGATGTCCGTATGACGTCTATGGAGGCCTTTCCTTTTCAATGTAAAAGCATCCAAATACCTCTCAGCCAAACTATAAGTGGGCATTCTGATAGGTTTAGGTATTCATTTATAAATAATTATAAACATTTTAAAGACATGCCGTGTTCCCATTTTAAATAATTCTATTATATTGTTTACCTCCCAGGTCTACTGATGTTTAAAAATAAAAAAATAAAAAAAAGATCACGAAGAAGGCCTATTTTGTAAAAATCAGATTTGAAGTTGAATGTTCACATTCAATTATTGCTGTTTTGTTGCAATCGTACATGACTAAAAATAAAAATGTAATTGTGCTTGGCAAATTGTATTGTATTGGAGAGTAGTCTAGTCTAAAATTGTTTGTTATAGTTTGATTATATGGGACGCAATTTTGTCTTTTGAGACACGCCACCTCGTGCATTGTGCTAATTAATTGTTTTCGTTTTGATAAGGTCCATTGCCAATATATGTAATACACAGAATCAACTGTTTAGCCTCTAGAAATGTATTTGATTTAATTTCCAAATCATTAACCAAACTGAAACTGAACTACACTCTAAGCAACATATATTTTACATTGCCCTTATAACAGAGGGGCGTACAGGAAATAAAAGGCCTCTCTCCAGTGTTCTTTCTTTTAGTCAGCAAAAGTCTTGAGGAACTTCACATAAAGATGACTCTTTGAGGGAAATGAGACATTCTCTTACTTGACGTTTTAAACTGCATTAAAATAGAAATATTTTGTTGGGCTAATGGTTAAGCTTAACTACAAGTGATATTGTGCTTAAGCCTATATTGTTCAATAGACTGGCACCCCTTTTGCAAGCTTATATTTTATAAGATTTAGGCTAGCTAAGGTACCATGGGCTTTTCACCAATGTCATTGAATTGCCTGGAAGCTAGTGTATATACTTTAGCCGTGTAGGCTATCAGTCACATGTTACTCATATTTAATATGACTATGAACAATTCGTGTGCATTATTTACTATTTGGAACTTGATTTGGTTCCACAGAATTGAACAACTTGTGATATTTTTTAATTAAATGGATTTCAAAACATTGTAAAACATTCACTGTTAGACCAAGTGTACAACTTTAAATTACATAGGTGAAGTGCTGCAGTAGTGATGCACGTTTGACTTGAAAAAGGGATTTCTTATTTGAAAGATCTCAGGTTTGCTGAGTTCAAGTTACTTCTCCGGTTCTCACTCAGAATTTGTGCTTGTTGTGGCACTTTTTCACCTTCAGAAGGACTGAAGGACTTGTACCCAAGGGGTTGTTGTGCGGCTGTGGCACAGGGTTATTACACTAATTGCATTGTTAGCTCCCCTAGCATAAATTGAAATGGAAGGTTGACACTGTAATCATTAGAAATCTTTGAGGGGTTCCTTCCACAGGGATTAACTTAGATATCATTGGCCAGTGTGGGGGAGTAGTGAACTGCATAGGTAGCCTAATTAAACTTGTGCAGTAGCTTGCTAGTTGTTCAACGTCATAGAAGGTGTTGCATGCTACACCTGTAGGTGTTACATGCTTTTAGGATTTACCTGTTTAACTGAGTAGGCTAATTATTATTGGTTCAATACCTGGACTATAGTTTCTTAAAGAAAGATCAACGTTGCATTGAAAATAAGGTGGCACATTTCCATGATCAGTTAGTTGCTCACGTTACTGAACAAAAATTATTTTTAACCGGATGTTTAGAACCGCATAACTGTGGTGGCAATGCACTTATTTTATATTTTTTGCGTGTGACATTTTTCTAACTTTGTTCTGGCTCATTTTACAGTTGAACAGCTCACCCTCATAGATTTTAACTTAGCTCTAACTGCATGTAACTAGTGTTTCCTAGAAGCTAATGTGACATTGTCACTCATAAACAAATGCTTATTTAAGTCAAGGCACAGATCACATGTTCCATCCAAAAGACAAGACCTCAAACTTTAAAATGTTTTTTTTTATATCTATTTTAATTACATTCTTATTGAATATTCTTCGATCTATTAATTGTTAACGTTCTTAAGGTAGCTTTGCTGTAGTAAACCTTCTTCTTGTGTGATGTAATTGGTAACTTGTGAAGCTATGCTTTCAAAGTAGCTTCCCCAATGCTGCCATTTGCTATACAACCTGTGTTCTGGAACATTGCTCTCTTTTTGATTTGTTGTAGGAAATTACTTTAACAGAAAAGAGCCAAATGTTTGAGTCGTGGAAGAACCCACCGCCTCCAGTTTACATGGAGTATTACTTCTTCAATGTCACCAACCCAGAGGTCTTCATAGCCGGTGGGAAGGCAGCTGTCACTCAGATTGGGCCATACACGTACAGGTATGTTGGGTTAGAGATATGGTACCCTAAAAATTAAAACAATTCAAATTGTAGATTGAGACAGACACTGCTCCAAAATGATCCCCCAAACATCACATTATTTTAGTGGAATTCTATGATGACAATCTTAAACATAGTGAACTTGTGAGAGCTGTTAGAATTTCAAGCAAAGACTTTTGAGCCACTGCCTGACTTGTACCGCTCTAATCTACCCCCGGATTCCACAACAGGGAGTACAGACCCAGAGAAAATGTGACATTTGTGGAAAATGGAACCAAGGTTTATGCCCTCAACCCCAAAAGCTTTGTCTTTGTCCCTGAGAAGTCTGCCGGTAATCCCGAGGTTGATCTCCTGAGGACAGTCAACATCCCAGTGGTGGTAAGGCTCAAACATATTGCTGGAGGTGCGCCCTGTTGTGACTACAGATTCATTGCACTTTGGAAGCTAGATAGGATCTATTAGAATGCTGCATAGGAATTTCTTGACGATAATATAATAAATTAATCCCAATCAGTTTCTAATGGTTTATTTTTATATTTATATCTTATTATTATTAAGTGACACATTTGTACCAACAATTTATCACCAACATCGCATTGACTCAGTCTGACATGAGACAGGAACCAGACTACATCTACTAAGCTAAAGCTTTCTATATAGTGCCATTATTATTTTTTTTCTCTTAAAAACCTTTCGAAATTGGAATTTATTTTATCCCTCTTATCCTCCTCCTTCCATTTTTCTTCGTCCCACTCTGTATTTTTCCCCACCTTCCAGGCGGTGATGAATGAGTTGAACTCCTACCCCTTTATCATGCGATCCTTGGTCTCTATGTGGATGAATAGCATCGGCGTGGACATCTTCATGACGCGCACTGTCCACGAGGTGCTGTGGGGCTTCAAGGACCCCCTTCTGTCTCGCATCCACGGCATGAGGCCGGAGGTGGATGAGATGTTTGGCCTGATGTGGAAGGTATGTGACATAGGGCTAAATGTTCCGTTAAGGTGAAGAGAACGTATTCATTTCTGTTAGGTAGACAAGATTTGGTAAACACTTTGTCAAAGATCGTTGTGTTCAAAAGCAACAAGTGGAATATCATAATGCCTATGGAAGGATTTAATTCCGCATTTGCGGAGAAACATGTCAGCTGTTCTACCACACCGTAGCAAAGGAGCAAACCTTTGCCTTTATTCCCAAGAGCCTTATTGGGAAAGTCCCTCAAAAACCAATGGCTAGATGACCGTTGGCTTAGACCAAGTTTTTATCCGAAGTGTCATTACATGTATCATGCAGTTTTTTTTTTTCCTTTTCAGGCTAGATTATTGTCAACTGTAGCTTGTAATGGAATCAAAATTATTGATGTCAATTGTAAAACTTTCTCAAAAACAATTATGCTGCATTAGTAATAGACCCCCCCCCCCCCCCTCGAAACATTTGCTTTACGTACATCATCAGGGAAGTAAAGTCTTTCTCTAAGTGTTATCATAAGACAGCACCACTATTTCTAATTTGGTACCGGTCCTACCACGTCATTCATTATTGGTTTGCCTATGATGATCAATTAACCATGTGTTTCCTTGTTGTTTTACAGAAAAATGGAACGCACGAAGGCGAGTTTGTTTTCTACACAGGAGAGGCTGACTACATGGAGTACGGCAGGATAGACAGCTGGAACGGCCTAAGGTAATAGCATGTAAAACATTTAATATCTGTAGCAGTTATATGAAGAGAAAAACACTGAAATTTGCTTTGCCCATTTGCTTCCTGGATGCATGAACAGGAAGATGTCGTGGTGGTCGTCCAACCAGAGCAACATGATCAACGGCACAGATGGCAGTGTCTTCCACCCTCTTATTTCCCGGAACGAGCTGCTCTACATATTTGCTGCTGACCTCTGCAGGTACGGACACTAGCCTATCACACACCTCATCAAGTGCCCATGCTTTCCCCTTTCCCCTATTTCCCCAAGTTATTCTATCCATAGAACCTGTGACTACACACATTGTCCTTACGCATTTCTTAGGAATTGAACTGTTAGAAGCAACTGTCACAGGATAGGAAAAGCAATTTTGTCCCAGCCCATCTGAAGTATAAATAGCTTGGAGGGCCTCCTTCAGTTTTGCACATGAGACCGGGCCTTATGTCTTTGGTCATTACTCCCAATCACTGCTTCCAAATTTCCCTTTGAACTCACAGGTCACACCACGTAGCACAGAACTAATAGTTTAAAGGAAAAAAAACTCACTTGTGTCCCTGATCAATGGCAGGTCCATCCATCTGGCTTATGTAGAGGATGTGGAGGTTAAAGGCATCCAGGCCTACCGCTTCGCCCCACCCCACGATGTGCTGCAAAACCCCAGGGACAACCCGTCAAACCAGGGCTTCTGTGTGCCTGCTGGAGACTGCCTTGACACCGGCGTGCTAAAAGTCAGCGTTTGTCGTGAAGGTTCGAGAGAAACTCTGCCCCAATTTAACCCCTTGTTTTCCTTGTATCTGACAGTGTTGCCCACTGAATCTCTTTGACTCTTCCAAGCTTATCCTATTACCAATTTTCTTCCGAAACCCATATCACAATCCCTCCAGTTTATTGCTGCATTTGCAGTCGTTATGTTGACTTGCCAGATTGGAATACTTGGTTTAACTATTTACTTTGGATAGAAGTGTTTAATTGTCTCCTAAAATTGCTTTAACATGAGTACTGCGATAAGAAAATCCTCACATGACTTTCTTGTCATAAGGTACTAAAAGAATGGCTGACATGCTTGTAAAAAAACTTCTGCTTTCTCAGTATGCTGCAATAGTGCTGGTTCCATAGCAGTCATTAATATTCCATGACTCGTGAGTTAGCTTTGGACAAAGTCCCTTATGTACTGGTAGGAGCTTTCAGTCAATTGTACTAAATTAAACTTTTCAGACAATACTGCAGCAGTATTTTTAAAGCCTCCTCATATGTGTCACATGCTGATGATGTTGCTGCTGAGGATGCATGAGCTTACCCCATCTAACCACACCCAGCCACATTCTTAACCAGTCACCTAGTGTTCTGGCTTCTATATTCTGTAACCAGATAGCAGGTTCTCCGGTCATCGCACTGCTTTTCTTTGATCTGCTCCCAACCGTCCAACTGTTTATAATTGAATTGTTTCAACCTTTTTGAGTGGTCTAAGTTGTGTGCCGTTGGTTTCATTGGTTTCCCCCTTTTTATCTTCCTTGGCTCTCCGTAGGTGCACCTATCGTGGTGTCTTTCCCTCACTTCTACCAGGCCGACCCCAAGTACATCAGTGCCGTGGACGGGCTTAACCCCAACAAGGAGGAGCATGAAACCTACCTCGACCTTCAGCCGGTACTATCACATTTTGTGCATACCACACCTACTGTGTACTCCAAACTTTATCTTTGTTGCTTCATCGACGATTTAGTAGTTTTATCTATGATTAAGTCGCTGACCTTGCCCTCATTTTACAGGAAACTCTTATGAGTTTTACAAATAATGTTCTTTCTTAGATATTCCCATGAATAATACAAGCACAGACCATGACAAAGCAAATAACCACTTTTCATAATTTATTTTAGACCACTGGGGTTCCCATTCGGGCCTGCAAGAGAGCTCAGCTTAACATAATTCTAAAACGAGTACAAGGTTTCCCGTAAGTTCTACTCTTGACAAGGCTATGTTACATTTTTTTTCAATGCCCCTATCACACAGATATAGTTATCATTTGTGTACTCTCTCCTACAGCAAAACCAAATATATCAACCATACCATTTTCCCCATCATGTTTGTTAATGAGGTAAGAGCCAAATCACACAATCAGTGTGTGGTGTATATTGCTCACAATATATACATAAATACATTACATAATGAAGTAATTTTGAATAGAATATATGTAGTGTAGGCTCAGTACTCATTGAACTGTCACGCTGTTTTGCTAGACCGCCACGATCGACGACGACTCTGCGTCCCAAATGAGGACCTTGCTGCTGATTGTAACGCTGGTGTCCAACTTCCCCCTGCTCATTGTGGGTATGGGCGCCATTCTGCTGGTGGTCCTCATCATCCTGGTCTGTCGAAACCGCCAGAAAAAGGTAACAGCCCACCCCTCAACCGTTTGTCCTCCCTGGACTCACACTGAGTAAACTGCAGAAGGCGGTGTGTTAAACTTGACAAGGTCCCCGCCACCTAACTCTGTGCATTCACAGGCGACGTCATTGTTGTCAAGCACATAGAAGTAGATTCTTGTCACAGGACACTTTTTTATTTGGGAGGCGATTCATTGTGTTCTTGCATGTTTTAACGAGGGAGATTAATGCGACTGGGCTGGTGAGGGGTGACCTGAAACTACTTGCATGCTGGCTAACTAAAATGCATGAGTTGTAGAATGTTGAGTCAGCATGTCTCACTTTTTTTAAAATCTGGATTTCAAAAGCATGTTCCTTTTTTAAGTCTGGAACGAATTTATGTTTGCTGACGTTTTCCCTTACCGTCAAAGTCACGCATGTCTGGATTAATGAGGAGGTATTGCAGACAGTAAAACAAGGATATTGTTTAAAGACAATGAAAGCAAATTGCAGTGCACTGGAATGAACGACAGGATATACAGCAGGCCTCTTATTTATGTTTGTCTATATCAGACCCATGCCCTGGGTGAGTGACCCCTAGAGAGTGGTTCCCATAGGTTTCAATTGAACAGATTATTATGAATACATTTGGACAAAATTAAACCCACTAGAAACTATAGGATGGCAGTGAGAAAATTACCTGTAGAATTGTTTGCTCAGTGTAGTATTTGAAATATCAACGTTAAGGAACTGTGAGATAGCCATTCTCTGAGTGAAAATTTCTGTAACCCCCTTTTTTCCATTTCTGTTTTAGAATGAAGTAAAACGTATAGATTTTACTGAAGCTTTTCATTCTTTTACTGTAAGTCTTCATTTTGCCTTGTTTGCTATTCTACATTTAATTTGTTTGCAACTTTTGCTTATAAATGAAGATGTTTCTGTTAATGGAAGCTATTTTTAAATTTAAGTTGTAAAAATATTTTGTGTTGCATCTTTTGTCTTCCTTTGTAACCCTCATTTGACAACTTTGTTGAAATACATATTGTAGTTCCTGTAATGGTGAATGCAGGGATTTGTGAAGGAATGTGGTTCTAATTCATTTTGCAATTGACAATAACATTCTGTCTTCTCTCTACCTGGACAGGGGGCAAAAGACGAAACGGCCTACACTCAGGTCAGCGACAAGCCAGAGGAGCCCTCAGACAACCACACCAGTCAGCCCATGAGGAACGGCTCCTACATTGCCATGTCTCCTGTGGAGGCCCAGAAGTGTTAATGGAGGTTTCCTGGAGATAAGGGTGAGGGGAGGGGACCAAGGGAGCAGCGCAGTGGCTGTTACTGACCAGGGTGGGGGTAATGGGGCTGGGGGGTGTTGACTTCTACTGGGAGGAACTTTTGGGTGGGTAAAAATGCACCGTTAATGTTTGGTCAATCAAGACAATGTTCCTCTCACTGACCCTCCTGATTTTGCCCTGCAATTGACTCGCTCAGCATGTCTCCTTCTGCCTGCTGTACAATATCGCAGCCGGCTCTTCTATGTGGCTCGGGGCTTCCCAGGGGGGCATGCATATTGGGCTGGAAAAGGCCTGTGCAGGGTCTCTCTGCTCTTCCAGGGAATTCAACAATTAAGGCTTGGTGTACATTCACCCAACAATATCAATTGGCCATTAGTATTAACCAGAACGACAATATGGTTTTGTCTCTGAAGTTCCTGAACTTTTTCCCCCTGTTCCGTTCCTGTGAAATCAGCCCCTCTTTCAAGCCAACCAATATGAAGCTTTGCTCCATAAGTAAGACTTAATGACAAGTGTTCCCTCCCTTGTGACTGGGTGATTAAGTGGTTTTGCTAACAAAAAGTTATTTACCTTTATCTTTTTATTATAAAAAAGAAAAACAAATATATAAAAATGAATAGTCCGAGCCAAATTATTATACTTTTTTTGTGCCTTCTTTTCTTAACTGGACTGGGGTACCAAGACTCATCTGAGATCCAATTGTTTAAAAGAGTAACTGATTGTGTGTGTCAATAACTGTGTCCCATTTTTGTAGAACCTCCCTGTTGACACAGGCACCATTAGGACCGCATCAGTGATAGTAGTGAAATAGCTTATTTTCTATCTCTTGCCCCAAACTTACCCATGTCCCAAATATACGTTTAAATGTAGAATTTGAGCCTGACATTTCAAGATGGAGGAGCACTAGTCCCCATCCCTTCAAGTATGTATGCCTCTTGCTTTTATCAAATGCTCAAATGGAACAATGTGCTACTTAACTCACAAGGGAGACTTGAACCAACTATCTGCCTTACAACTTGTCAGTATGTTCTTTATATATAAAAAACACTGTTAAAGAAGAAGCTGGAAAACTTTTGTTATTGTATATATTGGATTGGAAATGTTGGGCTACCTCTGAAATCCATGAAGTAGTCACGTGTGCCGAAGACACCAGAACTTTGATAATGCTTTTTCACTGCTACTTCAAAAGCACAATTTCGGGTTGCTTAAGCAGTCCTCCAAGGTTACCAGGTTATAATAAACAAATGGCATCTGGCCCAAGACACTGGCAGGTGCTTTGAAATTTAAGAAAGTGGAACTGTTAGATAATTATAGGGGGTCTTGCAGACTGCTGTGCATTCAATGTCCAACAGAGGCATTTTGCTTGCCAAGGAGCTGTAGGCATTCAGGCAAGCGCAGAACTTAAATCACTGTTTGTCATGTGTTTTGATGTTTTCATTGGCCTTTCGTTGCCGGTCACACTAGTTTGTCTCCTGTTTAGCCTGTGGCTATTGCTTTTGGAACCTAAATCAAGGCCATGATACCCTCAACTTGAATATGTGATTGCTGCACTTTCCCCAAATACGATCCTATATTGTGTTCTTTTATTTAGTTGAATCCCCAGTCATCTCAATTCAAATGGTCCTGTGTTTTTCTGCAGTTTGCCCAAATGGGTTAACGGTGTTTGTGGAGTTGTTTCTTATTTTCCCCAAACATCTGAGTATTTTCCTTTTTGTATTTTATTGCTGCTAATAATTGCCATAACATGGATAGTTAAAAAATCTAGAGATTTTATCCAGTGCTCAGATTATGTTTTGGGTTGCTCCACAGAGCAACAACCTTTGACATAAATACATTCAGAACACCATATACAATGCCTAAAGCTTGCTGACATTACTGGAATTAGCAGTTAACTTTATATTATACAACTTTTATAATACTAATAACCACACCTCTGTTATAAGATCAAATAAAAGTAGGTTGTTTTTGCAGAAACACAGTGGCTGGCTAGCTGTCCATGTTGATATGGTGTGTATATTGCTTTTTGTTTGTCTGGGTTATGATGAGGATAGCACAACTTCAGGCAGTTGCTCGATGACTAGCAAACAAATGAAGGAGAGCTTTTGAGTTAGTTTGGTTGGTGCACTAGGGGATGGTGATCGAAGTCTGTCAGGCAGAAGGATTTGCAATCTATACAGTTTCAATGCTGGTGTGTATATAGCAAAACTAGTTCACAGCAGGCCTTAAATATTGCCAACACAAGTTATTGTTGCCTTGTACACTGTAAACACTGCTGTACTGAAAAAGGCTAGTTACATTGTCATTCATCATCTTCATTGACTTGAATCTATAAGACCTTAAACCTGCGAGCTCTATTAGTGTTTAAACAGGTGCATACCTGAGCCCTTACTTTGCTGTCTGACTTCTCCCATTGACCTTTGAGTCCAGTCACCAAAGCCCTTTGGCTCACCCTGCGCTTGACCAAAGATAACCCACATCAATCTGTCCCAGCACCTTTGTTGACTCTTCTCCCAGATAACGGTAGTTCCACGAATTGCCACCTATACTTTCTATGACCGTGCCAGAATCTAGGCACGGAATTAGCAAAAAAAAAAGTGTTGCAAGTGTAAGGTTCTACCAGCTAAGGACAGTTTTTAAAGTTGGCTTTGATATCTGAGAAATTATAAGTATTGCTTTTTTTTGTAAAGCGCAAGATATTTACAAAAGCATTGGCTGAGGATCTTCCTCAGTATCACGTATTGACGCAGCAATACAAAGTTACATAAAAAGTTGATTTGTAGATAAGCATCTATTTCTCAACCACCATATTCGTGCATCCATGTTAAGGAGGGTAAATGTTTT
Organism: Galaxias rostratus; assembly: GCA_036024795.1. Taxonomy (NCBI): domain Eukaryota; kingdom Metazoa; phylum Chordata; class Actinopteri; order Galaxiiformes; family Galaxiidae; genus Galaxias; species Galaxias rostratus. The sequence goes on from JAVQJS010032138.1 coordinate 14,587, forward strand.
TTTTGTATGTTTCAAATGTATTGGATAAGTTTTTTTTTTTTTTGTGGACTTGTGGACTTCATTACATTTAAAGTACATTCTAGAGGTCATTTGTAACATCTGGTTTAGAGCACATTTCAGTTTTTCTAAATGTAGTACGCGTCTAGGAAAGAAAGGAAGTGTAAAAATGGGATCAATGAAAGTAAGCACAGCCCCTTGTGTGTTTGAGCCATTCCCAAACATCCAGGAATAGGCTTAAGGTGGCCCAATGTTTGTGGAGCCATTGCACTGTTTGGTCAAATTGGAGTGAATTACTGGAAGGCTGAATATCTTTTATATTTGAGTAGTAGGGTGATTGCTATGGTGTCAAAGGCATACGGGAAAAATACATGCAATCAAACCCATATAGATGAATGAAGCCCTCCTTCAGGGATGAACTCTAGTGCCATACCGTCCTTGATTTTCACCTGTATGAAGAATTAATTTTGTTAAGCAGTGTAGCAACAGTTTTTGTTTTTTCAACAACTAACAGCATTTTTTTCCTTTTTGCTGCTGAAAGTTACAATCCTCCTGTCATGTTAGGTGCAAACTTATTTCAAAGTAATATCAATTTTTTGATAACTTACACTGCACAAAGGTTTCTAAAGTGCTTTTGTAAAAAAAAAAATGGTGTATTTGCAAAAAATAAAGTTACAATGCAAAGTCATAAGTTGTGTCATTTAATTTCTTGTCTACATACACTAACACCATAATTTCGAGATTTGTTAATACATTATATTTATAAAGCGCTTTTCAAAACACTCAAAGACGCTGAGTTTGAAATGTTAGTTTATTTAATTTGTCCAAATGCTAGGGAAATGTGTGTGTTTAAATGTAAGATGTTTAAAGGAATTTTCAATGCTGATTAATTCTGTAATTAATGCAAAAATATAACCAACAAGATGTTCTACAATGGAAATCTTCAGGTTTCTACCTTAACACCACCGATTCCTTCTTCTTGTTATCTTTAATTACAATGCTTTAGAAAGTTTTATTTCGAATGGCCCATTTCTAAGCAAATTTCTAAATTGGGTCAAGTTTGTGGGGCATTGTAAAATGCAAGAGGTAAACACAAACTTAGTAAGCCTTGTAGAACTCCAATGGTCTCATGGCATTAGATGTTGTCCAGTGTTCCCAGAAGAGTAGGTTTTCGGGTAGGGTCATTGCATTTAGACGATGGGGCAGGCAGAAGCATGATACTTCGGCCTCTGGGTAAACTATCACGCTCACATGCCCGATGCCTGACACTAAAAAACACAAAGTTCACTGTTGACTTTTCATCTTACCTTAAAGACCGTTTGTCCATGTAAAGTCCCCTCAATCCCAGAAACACTGTCTACGGCTGATAGTGTACTATGTAACAGTTTAATGGACTTTTGTGAATGATTTGCGTGTAAAGCATCAAAAAGATACATCGCTGTTTTATTGAGGCAGTAGACATGCTTGGGCACGGTTAATGCTGTGCAGGTGCAAAATCATCTTTTTTTGTCGTAATAATTATTAAGAGGAAACATTTCTAAAAATAAAATATTTTCAAATATATTTTCAACTGATGATACTTAGATGTGTGTACTCTAAACCCCCCAAATAAGTTTTATTCGATCTATATAGACAAATGTAACAAAAACAACATATCTTACTTAACCGTGGACAGTCTTCTTCATCACTCATATATCAGTTCGTACCGCCATGTTTTAAATCTGCTCTCTCGAGTACTTTTTTTAGGACGTGATTTTGAGGACCCCTACCGTTTGCTTAGTGTAATTGTTTTTACCTAATCGTCGCAAAGATGCTGAATGCACGTTGCCTAGCATGATCAACATCTCTAGTCAAATACTGCGCCTCAATATCCATACTGAT
>JAVQJS010032144.1:0-29510 GCA_036024795.1 Galaxias rostratus
GCTGTGTATACCATGCCGAACCCTTACGAAGATGGCCACTCGTTAGGTCCGTTTTGGGACAAATGCGGAAGTACGGAATTTGACAACGGAAACACCCGAGCCAAATGCGATCTCACGAATGTCTTGTATGTAAACAAGGTCAGTCACTGCCGCATACGGTCTAAAGGTTTTTGTGCTAGAGACACATTGTAGTTGAAGAAGAGACCTGATAATCGTTTCATCTCAGTGAAGAAGGTAAATTCAATCTCTCCATTTCAGCATTAATTATTTGTTTTTACAGACCATCTCCTTCTCCATTAAAAATGATGCATTATAAAACAAGATGATATTGGGAATTTACTTAATAATGTTTACCTTTGCATAATGCGTGCATAGTTTATTGGATAATTGCAGCATGCAGATAAAAAGGGTTGCAATGTCAGTCAAGGGTAATGCAGCATTACTATTATATGAGTGCCGCAAAGTCGCCGACCAGCCTGTGAGTTTAGCTTGCACACGGCACAACAAACTGGGCTTGTAATTAGGTCAGTGGCTGTCAAGCTGCATGGTCATGTTTTCTCACGGTCACAGATGCATGTATTTATCAGACCTGGACTAGTGAAATATTTTCTATTTTGCAGTGATATTATTTCTAATTGGTCGTGGCTTGAAGACATGAAGGGTATTTCTTGCATATATTTATTACACATGATGTTGTCAGGTAGATGTTTAGCACGTTCCATTCCGTAACCATAGTGAAATATGAACATATTTGACGCATTTATTAACTGGACTGCTAAGCAGAAGTTCACGGGGTCCAAGTTTGTAATATCTGACCAAACAATTTAATGGAAGGGGCATAGCAGTCAGCGATACAAAAGCATTATCATAGTTTTTACTGGGCTATGACAACCATTTTGAATATATTGGTTTGACTGTAGTTTGTCTTCCTCGTTGAATTTTTTTCCTGGTTAATCCCCCATAGACTGTGCCTGTGACACAACCATTAAGCTCCCATGCCCACTTTTTCCTGCTGCACAAAGCATAAAGTAAAGTTTCTGGTTTAGTATTAGAGTATTTGTAAAGATATATTTAATTATGATAGGCAGGGAGAGAGAGAGAGGGAGCAAAAGTAAGCGGAAGACAAAAAAAAGGGCATGTGTTATAGGCTTGTCCTCGGTGCCTTCAGAGTTTACAAGGCCCATTACAACTTGTCAGTCAAGCTCTGCCTGGACTATTATGACTATGCTGACCTATTTAATGAAATGTTTACCAAACCATACCCATGCCCAGTCCTGCCTCCTGCATCTGCTACTGCATCTGATACAAGAACAGCCTCTATTTAACAGGGTTGTGTGTCATGCCAAGCTGTTGTTCCCAAAAGTTTGACTGTCCTTTGTTTTGGCCACATATAGGTTTTGGTTTGTAGGGTTTAGTAGCAATATGGGCCAGGGTCTGCTCTGTCACCCACATGTTAAAGGGTGTACATAACAAATTTGTATTTGAGAAGGCAACTCGTTACTCTTCTGAAGAGCCAAATAATTACATGTGCAGTAGTTGTGCTGGTCAAGCTGTCATGGCTTAGCACGTGGGGAAATGTGCAAAATAGAAAATTTATTTATCTGTATTATACATATGTTACAACATATACAACATAAACAGTTATAACAGATTGTAGGTGCACCAGGGCTAATTCCATGGCCATACCTACTTGAATCACAGTCGTATGTAGAGGTGACATGCATCTGTACGTAGGGGTGACATGCATCTGTTATCAAACGCTTTCTTTCTAGGATCCCTGCAGAGACCTGCCAAAATGATGCAGTGTTTTCACTTCTTGGTGGAGCCAGCCAAGAACATAACGGCCAAACTCAAGGTACTCCGGGGCAACTCGCACGTCCCACAGCCCACAGCCCTCAGCGCAAAGAAAGCTCCATAACATTCATGTACTATTGTGTAAACATGTATAGCTACTGCTGGAAAAAGTCGGTCATTGTCACCTTTATTCAGCTGTGGAGAGGTTCCCATGGTACGAGTCACTGCGGTTTTCAGTGTACCACAGTTCGGTTACTTTCTATTATACATTTCTATATTATTATATTTAACATTAATATTATCCACGATCCTCGGTTTAAGAACTTGAGTAAAATCAAGGTGGAGTATTGTCAGGGGGGTACGTAGGGATGCTGAGTCATAGGGGTTATGAGCGAGAGGGCAGCATCTTTCCTTATACTGACAGTAGAGGTATGTTGTGCTTTTTGATAAGGTCAAGTGACTCTCCCTTTTTTAGACTTTGACCTTATTCGTGTCTACCAAGACGTACTGTTTTTCAAATCCTCTCATCGGTCTCTCTCTTTTTTTTTAAACCCACTGCTTTGTCTCAACCCTCACTCTTCTCCCACTTTCTGTTTTTAAGTTCACTATACTGGACTTATTATTATTACTTTCACCAGGAATCTCGCAAGAATGCAAAGAATGAAAAACGGGAGCCTCTGGAGGAGAACCAGCTGTTTGTTGTGGATCTGGCCCGAGACCTGAAGCGAGTCTGTCAGGTAAACGGCGGGCAACATCGGGCTCATCAACGTCCAGACGTGTCGACCGCACACAGAGAGGATCTGCACAATCATTTACACTTCATCTGTCATTGCAGAAGTCGGATGTGCTGGACAACATCGTGAGCCTGGACGACACGTGGCCCTCCCCTCTCTGCAGGGCTTTCATCCTGGAGTGGGCCTCCATGCTGGAGAGCAAGGTCTTCCACTACCTCTGTTATCATTTGATGCTTTCATTAACACAGATGAGTTGACTCTCCAAAAACCCACATATTTAAAGGAACTTGCCTGAAAAACAGTCTGTATAAATAATTTGAGTCATATGAAATACAGTTTTTGTCCCAAGCTCATAGACCCATCCGATTGGTTTGCCTGAAAAATAATGAAAGAATGCGTGATCGTTTCCTGCAGAAGAGGTCTGTGCAGACAGACAGCTGGCCAGAGAAGAGTGGAATGGAGGAGCAGGACTTGGAACAGGCCAAAGTGATTCTCCTTAACTGGACCAAAGATCTAAGAGCTCAACCTGAGGTCGGCAAAAGAAAAGAAACCAATCAGCAAATAGAATAACAAACGTGCATTGATCTCCGAAACTGTCTGACATAAATACAACAATTCCTCGTTTTTGTGTTGTTAGCAAAGCGTGTGGCCGGGGGAGCCAGTAGCCCGGGCTCTGGAGGACCTGCAGTCCGCGTGGAGATGGGGCCGCATGCCCAACCTGCAGACCGCTATGGAGCTGGTCATGTGGACCTTACTTGCACAGAGCCTGGAAAAAGTAGGTTTCTCTCTGTCTTACTCTGCTGATGCAAATCCCATGCATTCATCAGGCACAAATGCCTTCCCATATCATGCATAAATGCCTCAAGTATGTAGGTTAGCGGCGTCTGGAATTAGATTTACAAATGGGTACTGTCAAGGAATGCATTGTTAAATAATGCATTTCCTTTTTATGTTATGGTACAAGTCTAAAGCCTTTTTCATGTTCTTGCAGGATGACATTCCCCAACAGTGGCTGGTATGGAAACAGAAGACTCAGAATATAGGTTTGTCAAGAGAAACTAGGAGCAGCTCAGCATAAGGATGTGTCCAAGGGACACACTTTTTTTGGGAGTGTTTAATGTGTTTTTGCTTCTGTCTCCAGGTGCCACCCGATACATTCCTCATTCAGGTGAGTGACTCTCTGGAGATTTATTTAAAAGTCATACGGCTGAAAAATTGTCTTGTGTTTAATGGTTACTTTATTGATTTTACAGTGTGGGCATGGATCTCGGATTGTACAGGTATTTCTTCTTCTTTTCTCCCCCAAATGATATTAATAGCATTCAGAGTGTTTTAATCTTAATGCATTTCCTTGTTCTTTTTAACACCCTAGTTGAGGTGACGCTGGACCTGGACACAGCCAACCCCGACCTGCTCATCTCCAACGACGAGAAGCGAATGCGCTGCGGCTTCGAGCGGAAGGAGGTGCCCAACTACCACGAGCGCTTCGACGGCTGGTGGTGCGCCGTGGGCACGGAGGGCTTCACCTCGGGCCGCCACTACTGGGAGGTGGACGTGGGCGAGCGGGACTGGCGGCTGGGCGTGGCCAACGAATCAGCCCTGAGGAAGGGCTTCAAGTCTCTCAACACCAACACGGGCTACCTGAGCCTCCGTCTGGAGAGGGGCACCGAGCTCAAGGCCCTGACCGTGCCCTTCACCGCTCTGCCCCCGGGCCTCATCCCCCGCAAGGTGGGCATCTACCTGGACTACGACCAGGGCCAGCTGTCCTTCTACGACGTGGACAGCCGCTCCCACATCTACACCTACAACGAGAGCTTCACTGAGAAGCTTTTCCCTCTGTTTGGCACCGTGGATATCATAAATGATCTGGTGATCAGGTCCCCGGCGACCAAGGGCCACTGCCTCTGTCCCACTTCCTGCCTGTGGGTCTGAGCCCCTTTAACACTACCCTCTAACACCTGGTATGGGGTTCACAATCTTTCTCTAACCACTCCAGTAGACATACCAGTAAGGTTCTTTGTAGTCACAAGGAGTATCCAGGCACCCATTGCTGTAAAAACCATCATGCTATAGAAAAGCCATACTTAAATGACCTTCATACATGCTGCTACTGCCTCTACACATTTTTCCTTTTGTCTATTCCTTATTGTAGAGTTGTGCTTCTGTACAATCACATACTCTGTCTTTCATATATTTTATTCTGTAGTGTTTCTGTCCTGTCATTATTGTGCAATATTAATCCTGCAATAACAATGCACTTTCTGTGAATAATGAATAAACCAAACCTATGTCTTACCTTTTTCGGTTAAATGCATCATTCATCTCATATGCATCAATGGCTTTATTTCTTACAAAATGACAGCACTTTATGTAGCATTGCAAAAAGACGCTAAAAAGTTAGGGTTAGGCAGACGCACTATGTAAAATTATTGTCAAAGACACCTTACTGCGGCACAGATGTAACAGAACAAGTAGGATGAGTTTAGTCAAATTAGAAAAATCTTCGACCTGTATTGACAAAAGGGTGTTGATTTCAGATAGATTTTGGAACTTTCATGCAAATAGCCAAGTAGTTTTAAAAGGATGCAAATATGAAGTAGTAGCTCACCAACTTGGGGTGATGAAGAAAACAACAGCCCTTGTTTCTCTTCTTCTTCTTCATCGTCCTCAATAGCCACTGAAAGACAAAAAGCCTAGTGAGTCTACAGTCCATTTGTCATGTTTACCTGCAAATTGGCAGGACATCAGCCATACATATTTGTGGGCCTTTCACAACCAAAACAATGACTTCACTCTAAACTAAACTGACGTACAGGTCACATGTTGTCCGGAGATGAAGAGAGGTCCACGACCAGAGCGAAGTCGGAAGGTGACCGGGGGTGTAAGTTCAAAGCCGTAGAAGCTTACCTTGAAACAATTAAAAACAGCAATCTGTTAACCTACCACGTTATTCTGTTAGTCCCTTACCCTCGCACTGGAAAACCTATAAAAAAAAATTCTGAGAATAAAAAGTGCAAAGCCTCAACACATAAGCACCTAAACGGAAGTTTGTTCAAATCATCCTTGTGTTGACCGCTCACCATAGGTTGGCACTGGGGATGGAGAGTAGCAATAGGTACTGGCTTTGAGTTTACACCCACGCTATCCTGCACCTCCACAACATGCATTTCTATACTGGCATCTGCATCCAGACAAATCTGTTCAGAGGCAAGCGGTTGCAGAGCATCGAAATTGGAAACTAAAGAGTGATAGCAAATGTCTCTTTACAACTATAAAACTGTACTCCTTTTGAATGTATGCCTCGAAAACCGCAAAAAATCTGTCAAGGTAATCTGATGGACTGACCGTTCGGATGAAGAACTGATGTTCCAGGAAGTCTTCTATTTCAAACACTGTTTTCCTTTGGTTTTCATTCAGTTCACATCCTGGTTAGAGTAGAGGCATGAAAAAGCATATTAATCACCTTTAGATTAGTAATTTGCAATGTGTTCAAAGCTAACAAACCTGAATCATTTACAATTTGGAGGAGTGACACCTTCTTACCCCACAGTACACAGACGGTGTCAGAGACAGAGGATGAAGAAGACAAGTCCATGACTCTACAAGACGTAGTGTGACAAACCAAATAGGTTTTGCTGTTGGGGACAACTTTACAAAAGGTTAAAGGTGCAAGTTGCTCAATAAAAGTACAATGTACTCTCACCTGTTGAAAAACAGTATTATTTCGATCTAGCTTAGTTTGGCAAATTGGAATGAGAATGTCTCACATGTGATTTATTGTTGGTACTGTGGTAAATTTGGATTTCATTGGCCAAGACAAGAAAGGTGTGTGCCAATTCCTCCAATCAAACATAGGAGGTTTGTCTTGACTAAATTTAAATGGAATTTTCGTTGTAAACTGCAAATTGGCATCTAACTAAATGGATAGGAAATTAAAACGAGTATATCTGGTGACTACAACGATATACTATATTGCATTGTATAACGTGTCTTATTTTATGCTTTTCAATCGAGTTTCAGTGACGTCATTGTCAAGCGACAACTATGGTATGAGCAAAGTTTGTTGCTAGTGGGAGTTCCACTGCACAAGTAATGAGTTCTATTAAAAAAGACTTAAAAACCCATTTTGGGTTCGACCGGTTCCGATCTCAGAATCAGGAAGATGCTGTCAAAGCTGTTATTAAAGGTTGGAGGTGTTAGAATCTTACTTAACAAAATGTAGCAAATGCATCTGATTAACGACTGATTTACTTCAAATATATATTTTTAAGCTAACGTAACACTAGTCTTTGTCTTAGCACGCATCAGCCAACAGCTTTATGTGCTTTCGGAAGTTTCTCATACTTAACAACCCAAGGTTTTACATAATGCCTGCTTTGAATCTTGCCAGTGTTATCCTAAAATCTGTCCGTAATCTACCTGCAGATTGACAACTGTCAGTTTCTTGATGTTTCAATGTGAATATTTTGGGACGATTTTCTAGATATTTTTGTAGGCAGACCTAAACCTCATACCATGTCCGAGATAGTAACATGCTCCTCTTTTTGTAGGGGACAAGGATGTGTTTATTTGTATGCCAACCGGTGCAGGGAAATCCCTTTGTTATCAATTCCCTGCAGTGCTGGCAAAGGGCATTACCTTGGTCATATCACCTCTCATTGCTCTCATCCAGGTGAGTTTTTCAACTGTATTAACGCATTTTAATTTAATCATAACATGAGACATTACTTTTATTTTCTCAATCTCATATTTTCTCCCCGCACGCCATCATCTTTACTTATCAGGATCAAGTTGACCACCTCAGAGACCTTAACATACCTGCCTGCTCCATCAACTCAAAACTCCCAGTAGGGGAGCGCCGAACAATCCTGGCCGACCTGGAGAGTGAGTGCCCCAGGCTGAAGCTGCTGTACATTACCCCAGAGATGGTTGCCTCACATAGCTTTCAGCCTTGCTTGACCAACCTCTGCTCTAGAAACCTCCTCTCGTACCTGGCGGTGGATGAAGCCCACTGTGTCTCCCAGTGGGGACACGACTTCAGGCCTGACTACCTCAAACTGGGCTCTTTGCGTGACCGCATGCCCGGGGTCCCTTGTGTGGCACTGACTGCCACGGCACCCAGTAGGGTTCAGGTAGACATCGCTCGCTCCCTGAAGCTATGCTCCCCGCTGTGCTTCTCTGCACCGGTGTTTCGCAGTAACCTGTACTATGACGTGGTGTACAGGGAGTTGTTGGAAGACCCTTACGCTCATTTGCACGCTTTTGTCAAGGAGGCTTTGGATCTAGGGGATGGCCCCAAAGGATCAAAAGGAAAGGTAATCCCAATTAGTCCCTTCCCTGTTTGTTATCTCTGTCTATGCAACATCCGTCCTTGGTAGTGGCTTGTATTGTTCTTGAGTATGTTTTTTTTTATCTTGATAACAATGTTTTTAGAGCATGAGGATTAAGCTCATGTGTAAACATTTACACAAGTAAATATATGTTGTGCCGGTGCAAAAAGCGTACACATGTTTTAATTGCTTTTGGCAAGCTGATATTATTCTAATATCCAGTAAAGCTTGCTTACGGATGGATCTCTTCTATTCTGGTGTTCTATGTGTAGGGCTGCGGCATTGTGTATTGTCGGACCAGAGAAAACTGTGAAACAGTGGCTTACCAACTGACTAGACTGGGGGTCCTTTCCAAACCTTATCATGCAGGTACCGTAGTCCATCAAAATTAGATACCACTACTGGTATAGAATTGTAGAAAAAGACGCATATATCTCAGTCTTTGTTTGTGAAGGACTTAAGGCAGGCGACCGTACAGAGGCCCAGAATGATTGGATGCAAGGGAAGGTGCTGATCATCGTAGCGACAATAAGCTTTGGCATGGGAGTGGACAAGGCCAACGTCAGGTGATAGTTAGAACCCGGACATCTCGAATGATCCCTGTTTCACATAAATACCCAGATCATAAAATCTCATGCATTTGACTATTTGCGCATACCTTTGCAATGGTTTTGTCTTTTTATGCATTTATGTAATTGAACGTGTCTTCTCCCCGCAGGTTTGTGGCACATTGGAATTTAGCCAAGTCTCTGGCCAGTTACTACCAAGAGTCTGGACGTGCTGGCAGAGACGGACTGCCCTCCTCCTGTAGGACCTACTACTCCCCCCGAGATAGGGAACAGCTCAACTTCCTCATTCGACAGGAAGTGGGACGCAAACAGGTTTGGACCAAATAATTTATGATAAGCTTTCTCCTGTTCATTTTTATTGTTTTCCAAGAAGACAAAAATGCATGTTGTTTAGCCCCCACGTATGCTGGTGGGAATTTTTAAGAGTCATAGTATTTGTTTTTATTATTTACTTTGTTTTATATTTCTCTGTAGCGAAAGAGAGGTTCGGAGAAGGAGACGGACAAGGCAGCCATCACAGACTTTGAAGCCATGGTGTCATTTTGTGAGCAAGAGGGGTGAGTAAGCTACAAAGTCACTGTTACAATAGTCACGTTTTTATGGTATAATCCATACAAAAAAAAAATCTAATTTCTGCTTTATTGGCAAAAAATAATACCACATCATTCTAACAATTGCTTTACCACGATGCCTCCTACAAAAGCATACATTTGTGCAAAAATAAAGCAAGCTATGGTTTATCAGATTGTATATATTTCAAAGCAATTATTATTGGAACCCCAGAAGTATGTTCGATGCTCATGAAATCATTTACCCTTCTTTACAGCAGGGGGCAGTAGTGGTCTCCCGCAGTAAGTTTTGTAACACAAAACAGTCTTGTATGCTGTTCCATTACTCAGGCTTTTTGTAGGGTGGACGTATAGAAACAAACTTGTCTGCCAACTTTTTTTCCCTTGCCAACCAGCTCAGTCACCTTTTTCTGCATGGAGGCATTGTGTGTTTGCCTGTATGTCACTCTGCGAAAAGAGGCCCGGGGTGGCCCTGCCCTCGTCGCAGGTCAAAGGCAGCATTGTTGCACTGACGACCTCAGGGATGCTCCACGGAACGTTGATACTCTTGAAAGCCGTAAGGGCGGGCTGGGACTTTTATTTGCTAGCTTCTCTTTTTTCGTTAAATGAAGACACGTTGCTCCAGGGATGGGCTTCTCCAATGTTGGGGTGGCATTGACCAACAAAAGTTGTATATTCGCCATAACCAGAGCCCTTTCTCTCCCGCCAGTTTAAGTTCCCATTCCAATGTAATTGGGCCTGTCAGAGGTCCAGAAAGGTGGTTTGAATATGGCTTGTTAGGTTCTTTTAGAGGCTGGATGCTTTTATCCTAGACTTACGACAGCAACAGCAACAATGGGTAACCAAGGTCATCACGATCATCAACAAGAAGACCACTGAGGGGAGAAAGAAATCACAGAGATGCGAATAAACTTCAACCATGTCCGACTGTTAAATTACACCCGTCATACTTCTTATTCATTGTTGAGGGATACCTAAAATAGGACCCGTCCAGCCCAGTTTAAAAGACTTGAAACTCACCAATGAAGAGGAGCAGGATGAAAAATGCCCCCAGCTCTAAAGGGCTGGCGTTGGGCAGAGCTTGCAGTTTGGTCCAGATCTTGTTCAGCAAGCTCAGCGTTTCCTCCCTTGCATCCATTCTTCTCGGCTCAGGGCTGTGGTCATTCAAACTGAGCCCCGTGGCTCTCTGGATGTGGTGTCCACCTTGGCTTCTAGGGAATGGAGGTGAAAACACTTATAGGGGTAGAACTCTTACATGTTCAGACGAATTGGACCTCACAAGCTCCTGTTTGGTTTAAATAAAACAGTTGCCCATACAGGCTAGCTCTGTAAGCTAGTTGAATTAAACACTTCATATAAAAACAACCTATCAACCTATTTTTAAAGGCAAATCTTTGTATGATATTTGTATATCCTATAAATCCATTTAGCAGTTTTGTCATCTACCACACGTTTTGGTACTGACTAGTCCAAATGTGAGATGTCATCGGATTGTTTTGTCAGAGCAGCAGCACTTTTGTTCGTGTTGGTTCTCTAAAGTGGTGGTCACAGATTGCCTCTCTAATGAATCTGTGGCTTTATAAGCATCGACTGATGCCTTCCCAGCCAACTCTTAACCAGAGGGAGTGATGAGTGAGAAAGACATGGAGAGAAACAGAGAAACCTCCTGTTGCTTGAAAGTGATCATGTCTGATGCTTGCAGTTCTTCAGGTCCAGTATGAACGTGTATGAGACTGCTGTGCCGTAGCAGAGTTTAGGGCTGACACGCTTATTATGTGACATCTCTGTTGGGACAGAGAGGGGAGGTGCCCTCCTGTCTTACTGTGGGAACAGATAAGAGACTAAGCTTTTTGGAATACGAACAGAAAGAACCCCCGAGCTTGAGCTTGACAAGCCTTACCTCCTCACCAGACTTCATTCCCAGGCAAGCCTTATGTCAACTTCTGTTTGTTTTTTTGCTTGCCTGTCATTCCTTCTATGCATCCCATCCTTTTTTAGTCATTCTAGACAACAAACCATTCTATTTGCACTTCTGTCTGAAAGCGGATTGTTAAAAGGCTTGGCTTCAAAGGAGAGCGGGTGATACGGTTACAAGACATTTCAATTTAGCCAGGAGCCAACTGAAAAAGACCCCGAGCTTTGTGACTTTGTTCAACTCTTTTATTCAGCTGTTGCATTTTTCCGCTTCCCACAGATTTATTTAGACTTACGATATTTTCAGGAGACTTGGCAGTTTATTCCCTTGTTTTATGAAGCGTTTTGGTGACACTTTGATTGTTTAAATATAAACAAACATTTGGCCTACCACATGTTTTGGGGTAAACAAATCCTAAGTAGGATTTCTGTATCTCTTTGGACTTTTGTCTCGTTAGCCAAACTATACTAGCTTTTAGTCTGGTAGGTATGGCTGTATGGATTCCTACTCTCACTGGCCAGCTGTGGTAGAGGTAGGTCCCAAGTAGAGTCAGGTTACGTGGCTTCTTGTGTTAATAATAACACGCGAGACTGTATGCAATGCCGTACTGTATGCTAGTAACAGTAGCCTTTGCATGTTTGCAACATTACCACGTTTACAGCCAGATACCACCTAGAAAGTTTGGATCACTCATCAAAATTATTAGTGTTTTCACTCTGCCTTGCCAAACTTTCAGACTTCAATATAACTTGCAACTCACTCATCTAAAATACTCCAGACTCTATTGACACATAGGTGATTAGAGAACTTCCGGATTTGAGACAAGGTTCAGATAAGTACACATACCAGAACATAAAGAATAACAAACACATTTCTTACCTGAGCGAGTGTGATCGTGAGCCTGAGAGTTTTCGTTTGTATGTGTGTGTATGTGTGTGTGTGTGTGTGTGTGTGTGTGTGTGTGTGTGTGAGTGTGTGTGTGTTAAGGGGGTGCAAGCCCTTCTCTTTGCTTGTCAGAGCCCGCAAAGGAACCTGAGGATATGCCCTTAGCCTCCACGGCAGCAGTCTGGTCTGGATTAGGGTTAGCCCAGATAAACCGTCAGGTACTCCTGCAGATTAACATACTGTGTTGACAGAGCAGTGACAAAGAGCCATCCATGGCCACGGCGCTCTCCTCCGCTGCTGGACGGTCCGCTCCTTTCCCCAGCAGAAAGAAAGTTGAGCTCCTTCAGCTGCCCCTGCCCTACTCCTGGGTGCTCACTTTCCCCCCCTCCTCCCTGTATCTTTTTTCCCCTCCTCTCCTATTCTTCTCTGCATAAGTTTACAATCTGCTTCTTTCTCATGGTTCCAGAGAAAGACCAAGTTGTTTTTCGAACCCCTGTCAATGCCTGCGCTCAGCTGGGGGTGGTGCCTTGGTTTCTGCCTGTCTGTCACGCATTCAATTAGGAGCTCCACTCCCAGTCCTTTTGCACCGTCTTCCTACACTCCTCCCCAGCAATCACTGTCGCTATGGTGGGTTGCTACTCTGTCTTTCTCTCTCTCTCTCTCTGTCTCTCTCTCCCTCCCTCCCTCACTGTCTCACGCCCTCGCTGTCTCTCTTGTCACAGTTTTTAAACGCAAGGGGAGCAGCTTTCCATTTCCAGGGAGGTAGTTAGTTCTGGTGGGTGTGCTTCTCGGAACCCCCCCCCCCCCCCGGCTCCCCTTCCATGAGTACATGCTGTGTTTCTGTCTGCCTGTGTCTGCATGAATATAGACCATTACATAAGATTGAACTCGACTAAGAAGCCAGGCCTGTTTTACATATGGAAGCACAGCATTAGTTTATAACCCAAATCCTTTTATCTGTCTCCTACATTTGAGGTGAATAGTCAACCTGTGTGATTAGTTCAACGGAAGTTATAGTTAATTAGTAGATGTGTATCTATGTATTACCCAGAGCTCTGTGTGGATCAACAGAATAATCCCTGTCTATGATACTTTCATTATTACTGATGAAATCTGTTTCTACCCTGCAAGCGTTCTTTTATTACCTGTCTATTCAGCGCTCAGACCACCTTTAGAGAAACATGTCTTTCTGCTGATGTGCAGTTGAGTTATGTGACAGAGAGCTAACCAGCCTGCTGAAAAGCGCTTTTGTTGTGTTGATCTCTCTCTCACACACACACAAACAAACAAACACACACTCTCTCTCACACACACACATACACATTGATTATTTGATTGTTACACAAGGTCAATTGATCTGGCCTAGATGGATTTTTGAGGCTGTCGCTGCTCTGTGCGTCCAAATAGAACCCTGTCCTTCTGTCCAGAGATGCCACAACAGCATTACGTGACTGTGTCCGCTGGCTACTGAATGTGAACGCCCCGTCCTTTTAACACTTCCCCTATCCTAACATGTGGCCTCGGATGACATTCGTCCACGCAGACGTGGTGTTAAACTTGGGGGGGGGGACCCCTTTTTATCCTGCTGTCCTTAGCTGTCGCCATGCCACCATCTCAAAGTTCTTTGGGGACCGGGAGCCAGACTGCGCCGGAGCGTGTGACTTCTGCCGTGACCCCAACGCCGTGCGGGCCCAGCTGGAGAAGGCCGCCACCACCACGAGGATCGGAGCGGGCCAGAGCCGACCCACGGGACCGTTTGGGTTCGACCGGGACCTCTACGCCGGTGGCAGGAACGGTTACGGATTTGAGAGGTGTGAAGGACTTCCGACATGACGGCGGATGTTCCCATTTCAAATAGATTTTGTCTCATGTAGTGCCAGCGGGTTGTTGAGATTCTTTTGGGTACTGCCACGTTGCCACAGCAACCCTCGTAGAGGACGCTCTGAGTAGAATCGTAATGGGATGTTGTGTCCTCAGGCACGATGAAGAGGGGGAGGAGCAAGGTGAGGAGGACGACTCAGAGTACCGAAGGAAGGAGTTTGGAGATCTCTTCAAGAAGCAGATGAGCATTCGCAAGGTGATCTCTTTTGTGTGGGCTGAGCACACAGCAGGACCATGTGAACACCTTCAGTGTCCTTAACCAACCTGCATTGGTGAAGGGTATGCGCATTCCAGTGTTCATAAGACTCACCGTGCTTTTGCTGTTTACCTCAACTCAACATCTGGCTGCCAGCTGTGGGCAGGCTGGCCCAGAATATGAGCTATGGGGCCCCTAGTGTTGCGTTGTTTGCAAATTGTTCCCACGTGTGGAGCAGAGTTGGTCCATACATACAGACTCGGCCCTCGCTTTGTAATCCCAGCAGTTTGTCTTGGGCTACAGTGTTGATTCTGCTGTGTTTGACAAAAAAAACATGTGGTAATTGGGAGTAGGAGGATTAACACTGCAGCAATTCACAATTACTAACCCAACTACAATCAATGTTAAATCCCCTACGTGTTTAACGCTACTTTTAATTTAAGGAGCCTCCACTTCAACAGTGCATCCTTCAAAAGATATTGGAAAGTAGGTTGCAGTAAGCCACAAAAGTATATTTGCCTCAGTTAGCTGTTCTGCAGCGGTTCCTGATTCAGTCCTCAAGTACCCCTCGCCATAAAAGGAGTCGGATCTTCCCCAGTGCCAGCACACCTGGTGCAATTAGTAAAAGCCTTGCTGTATGGGACTAATTACACCAGGTGTGCTAGGAACTGGGAGGATGTAATACCTGGAATGGCTGGGGGGTACTTGAGGACTGGATTGGGAACCACTGTTTTATTGTACTCAATTGTCATTCCGTACGTCTCATTTATCATCTCTAGTAGTACGTCTCACATAAATAAGTGTTTCTTTTTTCTTTTTGTCGATATACATGTTTTAATTGGTGACAGCACCAACAGAACAGACAGAACCCTGTGGGCACTAGGCTTTCAATTTCAAAAGCAGAAGTGGGCAACAAAATGAAGGGATGCTCGTTTGAAAAAAAAAAAAGAAGAAGAAGAGAGCTTCTCTCCAAATTAACTGTCTGTCACAGTCAAGGCCATAGAAATGGAACTAGCGCTGTATCGCTCTGGCTGTGGCAGTGTGTTCACTAGAGTCTTTCATGCAAATCTTTCAGTTGACACAAAAAGACTGTCTGCACAGCAGGAAATTGAGGTAGTCTTTTGTATGTGTCCTCTGCTTTAAGGCTGTAAAGAAGCAATTTTTATTATATAACATGTTTATTCTTCCTTTATGTCTGCTGTTCCTTCTGGTCATCTGTAGGGGACTGCTGGCAACAGAGACCCCAACTTTGTAGCTCCTGGTGGGTCTCCTTTCTTAGTACATAACCATATAAACCACCAGCTACCGTTAAGCTAACTAATCATCGTTCCGCCAAAAATGTGGTTGTCGTGACTGTGGTGGGATTGTGTTGACAGATGCCAAGTGCCCACTTACAGAAGCCAGTAGTCAGAGGATTCCCAGGCTCACTGTCAAGGTGAAAGACAAATACACACACACAAACATGGCACGGTGTGGCATAACACAAAGCAATTTCACATTTGCACATTCCTCATGCTTGTGATGTTAATTTACACCTCGTTTAGAATTCTCCATTTGAAATAATGGAATGTTGGAACAATCTTTGCAGAACTTATTTCTAAGTTAGCTGTTTTGTTTGGTCCAGTTTGGCAAAGGGCAGGGTCATTTCAAAGAAAGGCAAACATCTCTTTAAAGGATTTTATAGTTTTTGCTGAACAGCGTAATTATTATTTATCATCACCCTACGTAAGCCTTTTTTCATATTCAATGAATAAGAGTGTGTTGGGTTTTTTTCATCATAAAATAATTTGAGAACAATTTGAAAAATAATTGCAGAAGCATGTTTGCTCATTGTCAAACTTTCCATTAGGTCATTGACTTGAAACCTGCTTTTTAATTAACATCAAATAGATAACACTTTGCTGCCACCCTGTGGAGAGTATTAAACACACACAAATATCTCCCATCATCAAGTTTGGTCATGTTTACTTTTGTTACTGCTTATGTTACTTCTCAGGCAAGAGAACACTGTTTGTCCCTCCTGCAGGAGGCTCTGAACAACCACCAGGTGGCAGAAGACACATATAGGTATCAGCCTGGGGGTCAATATAATATCACATTTGATACTAAATATATGCGAAGATCCACATTAGATTAGATTCAACTTTATTGTCATCGCAAAGAGTATAAGTACTGAGACAACGAAATGCAGTTAGCATCTAACCAGAAGTGAAAAAGTAGCAGTAAAATGTATGTACATAAGTGATAAATATGAATACATTAGATAAATATGAACACGATGCCATGAGGTATAAACAGTATAGACAGTGGATCGACATAAACAGTATAGACATTACCCCGTGTCCTTCATCCTCTTCACCTGCTTGCCCCCCATGCAGCTCAGAAACACTCTCCCTGGCAGTGGAAATGGAACACGAAGTATTCCGGAACAGCAAGTCTTCCAACTTGTACAAAGCAGCTGTCCTGAGGAGAGTGAGTCACTCTAGACTGTTTTCTTCCAGTGCTGTCTTCGAAAATTTATGTGCTGGGATAGAAATCAATCAAAACCGCGCCATACTCGTGCATGGCTTAGCTGCCTTTGACACAGCGTCTATTAGAGTGTAAGCAAGTTAAATCGGTTCGTCACAGCTTCTCAAAGAGGGACAATGATTCCTCCTTGTTCCGCAGGTGTCCGAAATGAAGACGGGAGTGTCTGCCCCAGCAGCCGCAGCAGGAAGAGGAGGAGGTGGAGGAGGAAGTGTAAGGACCAGCAGCAACTCCTGCGAGGCCCCAGAGACAAAGAAGGAGAACCCGCAAGAGGAAGCTGCCTCCTGCTCTTCCACCTCCCGTAATGAGGAGCAGTACGACTTCACCCCAGCCTCACAGATCTACTCTGTAAGACACATTTAAAGACAAATACACACACACACAGACGCACACAGACGCGCGCACACACACACACACAAACACACACACACACACACACACACAATCAACTTGACACTAGGGCTATGATGATCGTGACGTTTTCTGTGAAGATTAGATGTCGTTCAAATAAATGCAATGAAAACAATTTAATAATGAACTTTTATAGTATGAGCCCAATGGTTTTGTAATAATAGAGTAATTTGCTTTGTAAAAAAGAAGAGGCATCATGGGAACATACAAATAAATCATTTAGCAAATCGGCACAGTCAAAGCGTCACAACTGAAAATATTTGTGATATTGACAAAGTGGTCATGTAATATTTGCCACAGCCCTCTTCAACACTTGCACTGTTAACTAATTTCCTTTTTTTAACTTTATGTATGTCTTAATATCTCTGCTTTTCTGCTAGCTGAAGCGCAAGAGGATAGGAGCAGGGCTGAGAGGCTCGTCCAACCCCTTTCAGACAGCCAGAGAGCTGCTGCAGGCCGCTAATGGAGAGGAGAGTGGCGGGGGGCTCTTCGGCCACACCCTGGAGGGAACGGAAGAGTCTACCGCGAAGAAGAAGAAGAAGAAGGAGGAGGGGAAGAGGAAAGACACACAGCCGGCCAACTCTGAACCAATCATCACCTCCACCATCAGGGCCAAAGCCAGCGCCGTGGCTGCCTCCTTAAACAGTCCCACCAAGGCCCTGAGCAGGAAGCAGCAGAAGCTGGCGGAGGCGGCCAAGAGCACAAGAAACATTGCGCTGTACTTTGGTAAGAAAAGGACAGAGGAATGCGGGGGGCACTCGTCCGCGAAGGAAACCGAAAGTACCTCCGCCGAGGGCAACGATCTCGGTCCCACGGCAACCCACGCCGTCACTCAGGAACGCGTCCCATCTGTCACCGAGAGTTCGACCCCGGCTTTTGTCGCCATGGATACGAGTCCCATGGACACTGTTCTCACAAACGACGTCAAAGCCAAAGTTGTAGATGTAGATGACAAAGATTATGAAATTGAGAGAGAATCGTTCCCATCTAAAGAGGTGAAGCTGGACCTGGAATATAACAAGGGGTCAGATCTGGATGTAGATTTCAAAGTGAAGCCCAATCCAGATTTAGAGTCCATGAAAGGGTAAGATGTCTGAGCAGTTGAAAGACTACATGTCGATAATTCCAATAATTCCAATTAACTTATCCTTACATTTTTCACACAGGAATAATTCCTCCAAAGACAAAGCTAATCTGCTGCCCTCACAAAGGGTACCTATTGTTTATGTATACAGTTTATGTTTTTTTGTTTGTTTACAATTCACCATGTACATCTAAAAACCAATCAGCAACTAATCAAATTGAATGGTTGCGTTTTTAATGGTGCATATCTGTGTCTGGCGTCTAGACGTCGGAGGACTGCCTGCAAGCTAAGCGGAGCCACCCTGTCCAGGAGAATTGTAAGAGAGTGACCTTTACCTCTGCGATCCAGGAGAGCGCCGTGAACTCGGCGAAAGACCCGCCCAACCCTGTGACGATGAAGGAGGTGGTGGACATTGTGGTGCGGTGCCTGGACCCTTTTTATACTGAGGGGAAGTTTGCCTCGAAGGTGAAACGAGGGGAGGAGCCATAGGGTTTCAATGAAAGATTTGATCACATATCAACTTTTTATATGATGCAAAAAGGGAAAGTGTGCAACCAAGTTGTTTTTTCCCTTTGCCCACATTTATGACAGGAACTTTTCAAAGCATTTGCACGGTACCTGTCTCATCTGCTCGCAGACACTCGGGGTCAAGGAAAGGGGCAGGGTGAGAACATCATAAATTATCAATTGCAAATTATTCATAGAATTATACACATAAAAAATACCCCCCTCCACCACACGCACACATACACACACACACACACATTTCTAACCTATTCTATATTATCCCCAGTGAAAGCTGATGCCAAGACTCTGATAAAGAAGTTATTCAGTGGTGTGAAGCGCTGCGAGAGTGAAGCCGACTGGAAGCACCTAAAGATCCCGCAGCGCAGCCATCACCACTAACACCACCACTCCTCCTAACTCCCAATGCCTCTTAGAACATATACAAACGATAAGAGGTCGGCACGAACGGAGACCTTCATCACTGTCAGCAATTAGTCTCCCTGGTGTCGTGCCTCCCGTTTCCCTACGCAAGGCTACTCCACGGAGCCGTTTGACAAACGTGATTTGTTGCTAGCCTCCCACCATTTTCAGTCTCGTACTGCCCTGGTTCTGGGGCTGTGAAGTTTAGCAATAAAACAAATCTGATATACAAGCAACACGTAGTGACAGCTCAACATTAAACAGAGACAGTCCTTGTGTTCGATTGTTATTACACTGGTTGTTAAAACAGGGAGGCTGTCTAACCAATCCTTTCTGCTGCTACTGCTGCTGCTGTTACTTGACGTGAACTCTGTGGACCAATGAGGATGTACATTTATTAGAACAGGCTGAGGGGATGTTTGTTTATGTCAACTGTAATTTGCATTCTTAGGCTAGTTTGATTCATTTTAATAGCCTTCATAGGCTTAAATGATGGCACGGTTACGGACATCCTGTATTATTATAATGAGCAAGTTTAACGAAAGGTGCGAAGACTGCGCTTGAATGGGCTGCATTTCAACTCCGTCATCAAGGGTACCATTTTACAATAAATCATTACGTTACGTTGATACATGACCAAAACTTTATTTATTGTAAATTATTCCCTTTTTGCTGTGTGAATGAGTGCGATCCGGCAGTGTAATTATTTACATAGCCAATATTGAAAAAGCAGATTAGTTTGTAAGGACAGAATAGGAGGAGGAGAGAGATGTCGGAGCTAAGCACGAGCCCATGTGAAGGCGTGGTTGAAATCATCTGGACGCCTACGTAATTGATGTCATACAAGGGGAACAATTTGTACCACGACCACGTCTATACATCAATACATTTGAAGATTAGATAAGCGCTTGATTTAATCGGTTGGTAAGAAACCTTGTCCATAGGCCTAGTTGTATTTATTTTGGGAAAAGAGAAAATGTTGCGTTCTTTCTATTTTGTTTAGAATTTTGTTGGTAAATGTTATTGTTGCTCGGGATTAACTGATTAAGTGGTTTCCATAGTCTTGAAAGGGGGAGTAGCAGATGGTTTGGGGGCAGGTACACTAAAGGGTGGGTTTCTTCTCAAAGCTACGCGCCGCTGAAAGGGTTACAGCTTTGGAAGGTTGCACCGTTAGATATTTAGCTCATCGGAGGCGTGCGTCGCTTCCGGACGAGCCGTCAGACAATTTACAGTGTGGATCGCCGGTAAACAGTTTCTCCTAGAGCCTAATCATCGATGCTCCGTGCAGGCGCAATGGAAGAGTTTGTGACAGAGGAAGAGGAGCCATGGTACGACCAACGGGATTTGGAGCAGGGTGAGTAAACTGCAATCACAGCCTTGATGAGATGAATACTTTGTCTATTCAAAGTGGCGGGGTGAAATGTTTTCGATTCTGCCAAAGGCAATAGCTTTCAAAAACGGGGGAATAATTTTTTTAAACATTTGCACTGAAGTCTGATGTTTATTTGAAAGCAGACCCAAATGAAATGTTTATTGCAGAAAAACCTGCAGGTGTCAAGTATGTTAGTATTAATAATCTTTCTGCATGACCTGGCAACCTAGATAACTCTTTAGTCTCCCCACTAGCCCCCAGCCAGCCACCCACTCATAACATTTGAGTGACATTTGAACACCCCTTTCCATTGACCACGATGATTGAGTCCAGAGTTGCATTCAGTTCAGTTCGTTTTACGACAATTATTCTGATATATTCAGTAGTGCGTCTTGTCATGTTATCACCTAATTTCCTGAGCAGTCGGGCGGTGGCCTATGCTGGTGATGTGTGCAGAGATGCATGCCTACTGGCATCCGCTAAGTGAGTTTAACTGTGAGTCCAACGTCATTAGAGGCAAAGATGGGGAGATTTTTTTTTTAAGTGCAATAGAAAAAATATTGAATGGACAAGTGATACACGAGTAAGTCGGGTAGACAAGTCGGGACTGGTTTGCAGAAATACTGAACATTCTCAGAATTCTATGGCAGTCAGAATCTGAACAAAGACTGGCCTTCAGTGTAATATCTCAGAGTGAGGAACAGGCCGCTCATGTCCATCTGTCTGTCTGGTCAGTTTGGGAAAGGGGTGTCAGAGTATTTGTTTGTCTAATTCTCTAAGAACAATAAAGTAGCATTGCTCAGAAACTTCCCGTGCCACACACGTCCTTGCTGAAACGGTTAGATGTAGGGCACACAGTTCTTATTTGGCACCCAGAGGTGCTGGCTAGAAATATCTGCAGTGCCAAATGTCCGTCTTTCCTCGGGTTTTGCTGTATTATACACTTTACTCAAACAGACATTTTTAACAAAAGGCTCAATCTAACCTATCCTACAGTTAAAATGAGGCCATTATGACATCAAGCTGTTACAACAACACAGTCAATGAACCGTGGTAGCCTATCTTGTCAGACCCTCCAGCTGTGGGCACATTTTTCCCTACCTGACTGAGGCCTCTGCATCACCCCATCCATCTCCTGATTATCCTCTGACCCAGAGAGGGAAAGCGGCTTTGCCTTTTGTCTCGTCCCAGCGCTGTCGTCCATGGTCAGAGAGAAGAGAAGCAGGTGGACTCAGATGGCATAGGCCATATCGCATGGCAGTGTCGTTAGATATCGGGCCCGGGTGCATTAAGCTCCCTGCAGGATGATCTGATTAGAGCGCCCCAGACAGGACCTTCCCGGCGGGGATCAGAAGCTTCAGCTCTAGGCTTAGAAAGATTGGGAGGTAAATCAAACCTCCTTGTGAAATAAACGTATTAAACCAGTTACATGAGGATGGCTTCAAGCCACAATGTACAGTATGTATAAATTAAATATGCCGTAATTAAACGTAACCTACACACGCAATGATGTAATTTCATCACTTTTAGATATATGACTGTCTACCTGTGTGTTCATCTGCTTAACATATGTGGCCTGCCGGAGCGGGCGACATCTTTAGATGATGTCATGCTTACCAAAGACAGTAAGCCACAACCACGCAATGGGATGTGGACCTATCAAAATGCATTACCATGAAGCAGACTTCCTGTGCAGAAAGCTTTCAAGGCCAATCAGCTGTCTCTCTCTGTGTGTGTGTGTGTGTGTGTGCGTGTGTGCGTGTGTGCGTGTGTGTGTGCGTGTGTGCGTGCGTGCGTGCGTGCGTGCGTGCGTGCGCGCATCCATCCGTGTCCCCTCAACTATATTTTTGATGCGGGTCAATTGCCAGTAGTGCTAAATGTCTACATGGCTGGGCCTGTTATTGCAGTCTGACCAGATTAAGCATAGATGTCCTGTCCATGAAGTCGGCATATATCCTTGTTCTTTGATAAGACCACATCCAACATTACGTAATCTAGGCTCTAGAGGCAATTTGTGTACATTAGTCACGTAGAGTAAGGCAGTGCGTACAAAAAGAAAGGCAACGTGTGGGGTAATTACACACACACACACACACACACACACACACACACACACACAGATTTTGCTGACCCCTTATCCCTCAGTGGTCCAGACCAGTGCTTTGTTTGTTATCAGCTCTTTAGAAGATTGCCAGACAACATTTGCCTGCTATTGTTGGAGAAATCGTCCTTCAGAGGATCCCGCAAAGGTTCCTTCATGTTTTTGAAAAGTAGGTTAATTATTAACTTATCTTTTTCACCCCAAAGCGGTTTCCATTCATGTTACATCATTTCTTTTACCTGCCGGCTGGTAGACTCACACGTGCATTTACACACATAAGCGCACTATGAAGTGAGCGTGCATATTTGTATTGCCATAGGGTTAATTATATCAAATCCCTTGTGAATTACTGTGAACTGGAATAGTGTTTTGCAGGCCTTCTGTTCTGTTGTAGTGTGCATGTGTCCCTGTTAGGGTTGACAACCTACACTGTGGCGACACAACGCTGTATTCATCATCGGTAATGGAGGTCAGTGCTTCCCAGCATCTCAGCCACTCGCCCCCTCCGTCCCCCTCGACGGTTGTTACGGTCGCTAAGGAGGTCGGAGCCAGCGGAGCGACCCCTTCCCATTCCAACTAGGCCGTGTCGCCACGGAGACCTATGAATAATGGATCCGTCGAGCTGCGGACCTCTAGGAGCCTTGTGAGGACGGCTCCCATGGACTGCTTTGGCTTCCCTTGGAGCGCGGGACTGCGTGTGTATGTCGTCTGGATTAGGTGGACGCATTCTGTTGCTCTCGTTTCTGTCAGAGCTGCTTTTAAGAAAAGGATGAGGTGCTGGCGCCAGCTAACGAGCCTGTTTGTTTTGCAACCACGTACAGAGAAAGATGGTTCTAGTTCTAAGGGCCTTTTTTGTTCATGTCATGGTGCCACAATCTGTCTGTGGTTGTATGTATACTTGTGTTATAAGAAGAAAGAAGCTACCTTAGAAATAGTTAGACTAGACTGTACATGAACCCATAGCAAATCTACATCCAAAATTGACAGGATCAAAGTACTTGTTTGGGGTGGGGGATTATTAATGTATTATTTTATGTGGATGCTCATTGTTTTGGTATGACCTAAATGAGTCTGTTGCGCTTTCAACTAATCCGAAGGTTCTGCTTGGCAAGGTTTTCCATGCAACATCTCATCCTCTCTCATCTCCCTTTTTCCTGATCACGTTTAGTCTAGGGTTACTGTGGCTTGTCTTAATCAGAAAAGACGAGGGATTTAAAGAAAGCACTAAGATCCCGTGGGCGAAATTGAATGAGAGGATTGCCCACTCCCATGCATCATGGCACAGCCTTTGAGTTTGATCTTGCATGGGCGGCTGTGTTCCTTCTGTGAGCAGGATGGTCGTTGAAGAACACATTTTTATATATTCTATGCTTTTGGTGCACATTTAACTCTCCCCTTTAAAACGGAATCATCCGTCCTAGTTCTTCATGGCGGTGCGTTTGTGTCCCTCTCTTTTCCTCAGACCTGCATCTGGCGGCCGAGCTGGGGAAGACCCTTCTGGAGCGCAACAAGGAGCTGGAGGACTCCCTGCAGCAGATGTACCTGGACAACGAGGAGCAAGTGCAGGAGATAGAGGTACGCTGCTCCAACAGGAGTCGACCCCAGTCACACTTTCGTGCCGTTGACTTTCCATCGATGGGATCGACGGCCCGTGGTGCCGGGAGCGCGTGTGTCCGTACCTTAGCCGGAATTGCTGAGGATGCACTCTGGGCCCCTGAGAAGGGCCTCCTGCTGCGTCCGCCAGGATTCGACTGCCCTCGACCTCCATGGAGCCTCCATCGAGCAGGCAGCGCTGTGAGGGGGAGAGCGGAGGAGAAAGAGGCAGTTGTAGGCCGGGGTCCGGTGTTTACTGCGCTTGCACGGTGGGGGGTGGGGAAGGAACTCGTTGACTCCTCTGTCACACAGCCAAACCTGCCTACGCATTACTTAGAAGAACTCCGGTTCTTTCCAATCAACAAGCATGCAGCCAGCACTCATCCTCCAAGTGGAGTCAGGCTAGGGAAATCTCAAATCGTACACATTCAAAATACACACCATAAATGTCATTTGATTTACTTAGTAAGCATAGGATCTTTTGCCGTGTGACATGTCACAACGTGCACTTAGAAAAACAAATGATGGTACACAAGATTGAATGACAACAGGTGTACAGTTTTTCAGGGGTGCGATGTGCTGTCTCCTCTGATGTCTCCCGCTCCTCTCTGCAGTACCTGTCGAAGCAGCAGGAGATGCTGAGGGAGATGAACGAGCAGCACGCCAAGGTCTACGAGCAGCTGGACGTGACGGCCCGAGAGCTCGAGATCACCAACGAGAAACTGGTGCTGGAGAGCAAGGCCTCGCAGCAGAAGATTGACAGGTGCGAGACGGAGGCTGTCGCACCAACTAACGTATGCCGCTATATTTAGACCCGAACAACAAGGCCGTCGTCACGCCCGGCGTCGGAATAGCGTGACTCTCAATCAGTTGTGTT
This sequence comes from Galaxias rostratus, assembly GCA_036024795.1. Taxonomy (NCBI): domain Eukaryota; kingdom Metazoa; phylum Chordata; class Actinopteri; order Galaxiiformes; family Galaxiidae; genus Galaxias; species Galaxias rostratus. The sequence goes on from JAVQJS010032144.1 coordinate 24,765, forward strand.
GTGCGTTTGCGCAACAAGATTTTCCCTGACCCTGTTTGCATAAGAGGAATTTCAGCCCATTTCAAAAATCATATTATTGGTTGGTTACAAGTGAAGCCAACAGGCTTATTTCTTGAATGCGTCCCACTGTTTATTGTAAACGCGTGTTCCAATTCCTGTGTACATAATGCTTTGTGAGTACATGAGTACAGTCTTTGGTATGTATTTAACCAAAGATAAGCTACTTTACTTCGTATTCTAAGGGTGTGGGCGCGCGCGTGTGTGCGTGTGCGTGTGCGTGTGTGTGCGTGTGTGTGTGTGTGTGTGTGTGCGCCTGCAGGTTGACAGGTATCATGGAGGTCCTGCAGAATCAGGTGGACACTCTCACCTCTCAGGTGGAGGAGTTGCGCACCCTGGAGGAGTTGAGGGTGCGTAGAGACAAGAGAGAACGACGCAAGACGGTCCACTCCTTCCCCTGCCTCAAGGAACTCTGTACCGCGCCAAAGTAACTATTGAACAGTTGTGGTATACCTATCTTTTTAGATTGTCTTTTACTAAACAGAAGGTCATCAACAAAACCTAAAAGTGTTTTGGGGTGGGTTCATTTTCAAAATGGTAAAGATGAAGGATTTCAATATATATTTAAAAATTATTCTATTCTTTCGATCTCATCAGATGTGTTTACTGGGAGTGTATTGTGAACCTGAGGAGTGTGTCACTAACCTGAGGAGTGTATCGCCTCCTTTGTGTATATGTCTTACCTTCCATCAGGTATGAAGATGGATTTCTGGTAGCCAACCCCGGCAGCATTGACCTGGCCGAGCGGCAGCCGCTGGACATGGAGAACGAGCGCCTCCGCGACGTGGTCGGCTCCCTGCGCGCCACCATGACGGAGGAGCGGGCGCGGCGCGAGGGAGCCGAGCGGGAGTGCGCCGCCATGCTGCAGGAGTTCGAGCGGCTGGAGCAGCGCCTGCTGGGCGCCGAGGGCTGCCAGCTGCGCGTCCAGGAGCTGGAGGCCGAGTTGGAGGAGATGCAGCAGCTCCGGCGCTCCCGGCTCTGCCTGCTGGGGAGCATGGAGCAGGACGGCCTGGAGCAGACCCTGCTCAACCACGCCCCCGAGACGGACACCCCAGAGGAGGGCGCGAGGCAGGAGGAGGGGGCCGAGGGCGCCGCAGGGGAGTCGGGGGAGCCGGGCCAGCAGGGGTGCCCGGTCCGGAAGAGCTGCAGCGACACGGCTCTCAACGCCATGTCTGCCCGCGACGCCTCGGGCCGGCGGCAGGGCAGCTACGCTCTCCACGCAAACGGCGTGCGCAAGCGGGGCATGTCCATCCTGCGGGAGGTGGACGAGCAGTACCACACCCTGCTGGAGAAGTACGAGGAGCTGCTGGGGAAGTGCCGGCGCCACGAGGAGAGCCTGTGCCACGCCGGCGTGCAGACCTCCAGGCCCGTCTCCAGAGACCCCTCCATGAAGGAGTGCAGCATCGCCTCCTCGGTGCCCATCCTGGGCGCCTGTGCCGCGGCTGCCGGCCCCTCCACACCGCCCCAGGCCCCCTCCACACCGGAGGCCTTGGAGGGGATCAGCCGGCACGTGGAGCAGGTGGACAAGAGGCTGGGCCAGAACACGCCCGAGTACAAAGCCCTCTTTAAAGAGATCTTCTCCCGCCTTCAGAAGACCAAGAGCGAGGTGAACTCTACCAAGGCGAGGAGAAAGTCCGCCAAGTGAATTGTCATGATTTTCATGACCGACTGCCACTCATACTAACAAGCACTGATAAACAAAAGGTACAAAAGCCGGTACTCTTAACTCAATTTCTCATACTTTTTTCTTATGTTTGCTTGTGATAATTGTGAATGCCTGTTATAGAAGGTGGTGAATGACACAGTCTACCTGTAGATGCTTCCCTCTACAACAATGAGCTTCCTTCACCTGGGGAAACTGCCAAATCCTTCATATCGCTACATAACTGTTGTACATGCGAACGGCTCCCGTCTGGTCAGATGAATGGCCTTGTTTCCTGAGCTAACCTAATCTACGAGTGCACTAAAAAGACTATAGCTCGTCGACTGATAATGACAATCTAGTGTGAGGATGAGTCACCTGAGTGATGGGTGGGATTGGACTATTTAGGTGAGATGCAGAAAAAACTCTCCAACGTACTTCAATAAGTAAATATGGTGTTTCAACCTATTAGAGACTGTCTAGCTCCAAAGCTTTTCGGGTCCTAAAAGCTTTTTAAAATGGATATACAGTTGGGTTGTGGATTAGGAATATAAAACCCTTGATAGCATAAGATCAAAATGTTATCTATATTATATAGTAATCACATTCCTCATAAGTGATAAACTAGAGTATGTATGTTTGTGATATGCATATTGTGCTCAAACTTTTGCATCATAAGTAATATAATTTTGCCAAAATGCACCTCACAAGTATCTTTGTCTTACAGAATGACTGGTGTATGTTTCTAGTATGTGCTGCTCGTTTATGTACTGTAACCCTTTGTCCTAAGCAAATAATCAAGGGCATTTACCGGCAATTAACTACTGTACATTTTTTGTGTGTTCTCAGCACACTTTGAAATAAAAAATTTATTTAACTTATCAGTAATGATTATATAGCATCTAAGATATTGTTAAATTAAAATCTCTAAATTATGGTATTCTGTCGTAACTGTCCTGAAAAATTAATTTGTGTAACCACTGAGTTAACATATCAGGTTAAGACATCACACCTTTTTACGCTCGATAAATGACATTTTGAAAAAAGAAAAGAAGCAGTTCCAGCCTGAACACTTTATTGAGGACACAGGTGAGCAGTCATCTAAATCTCCAGGTGACACAGAGAAATAGCAGCACATCTACTCAGACATAATCAATCGAGCACAAACCCACGTCAGGCCAGGGATCCCCCCCCCCACACGGCACAACCCTATACACAGTTCACAGGTTATGACAGTGAGAAACACAAGTGTACAAAAATAAACAAGGTAGTAAGGATGGGTTGGCCTTTCTCAGTTTCTTATTTCTTCTCTAAAACATACAACCCATTAGTCAAGGTCACACAACCGGGGTCAAAGTTCAAAACACAGACAGCTCTTTAAGTCTCAGCATCCATTCGAAATCTCCCTAAATGGATATGTGTTTCTCTGAAGCTTGTAAAGGCCAGAGGCAAGACTAGAACTGTAATCTTGCAGTTGAGTAACATGAAGTGAGCTGTTTAAAAGGCATATTGTGAAATTTCCTACTGGCCACAGGAGCAATGAGCACTAATCACAAGGTGACTTGACCATACTGGAGTGACGGGGCACACAGTGACTGGAAGCGCTGACTAAATATCCGGTTAGAGGACTAGAATCAGGAAAGAAGATCCAGAGTATACACTTGAACCCATCACATTCTGGACTAAACATTTATAGAGCGAGATAAACCGTGGAAAAACACGACAGTACATTTGCTATAACACACCACTGGACGTCAACGTGGTTGAAAAAGGACACTGTAATAATAAAAAAAAAAAATCATTTTAAATGAGACTGTGGGTGGGTGGAGGGGGCAGGTATGCTCAATGGCGACCAACGAGGTCAACTAGTTGTACTGGCCTTCAGACGTGACCCATCCTAAAATAAAAAGGAAGGTAGGACAGGAAGAACACCCAGACCAATGTTGGCTGTATTGGAACAAACACTGAGACGCGTCTCTAACAGTAACAGTTACATTCTGAAGGCAACTGGCTATAGTTCAACTTTTCTTTCATACTTGTACTGTAGGGGGACTCTCTTTAAGGCCACACGGTTGCTGTTCTAAATGCCGGAATGCCCTGATGAGGCAGATCACCGGGTGACACTGCCCTCTATGGGCAGATGTTGGTACTGGTAACTGCTGGACTAGGGAGACATAATAAAGTGAGGGTTCAAGTGCTATGTTTAACCGTTCGGAATTCAGACCAGTTCTTGTGTTTAACAAACTACACAGACCCTGGCACATATAATCAGCTCAACGGCTTTATTCTGGCTGAGTCAGAGAGAAGCCTCGTCATGCAGATGACAGAACTCGACTCTCCGGCAGCCATTTGCAAACAGCAGCATCCTCTTTACAATGCTTTCTAAGGCAGATCGTGGTCATGTATAAAAACTCAATAGAAAAGGAACGAGAAAGGGCATGTAAGAGGACGAGGAAGAAGAGATACATTCGGAAGGATAGAAGAAATCATATAGCTGATCATCAACATTATTTAGCAGTTTAAGAGCATAACAGGAAACCTGTTTCTCTTTAGGATTTTTTTTTATGAACAAAAATAAATTCAAAAAAACCTTGATTGTTTGCCTACTCCATTCATATGTTGGCTAGTATCTACACCCCGTAGCTGAAAAGATAGGGGGCTCTGCAATGGGAGTGTAGAAAATAGCGATTCAATGAAGTGAATTGACAGAAAGGCTACAGCAATGACAGAGGGGGAGAGTAGATTGGAGTGGATCGACTGAATGGACAAAAATCTTCTCCATGATAACAACAAACACAGAATCAACAGATGCATAATCGATTCCCCCCCCAAAAACTAAAAAGGAATGGAAGGATGTCAGAGAGGAAAGGGAACCAAAAAAGAGGAGGAGGAGGAGGAGGAAGGTCGACAGCAGAGGACGGAGAGGGGCTTAGTCTTTCCATTCTTTCTTGATGTTGAGGTTCCACTCCCAGGAGAGGTGGTCGTGCTTGTCGTCGTCCGTGAACTTGGACTTGATGTTGTAGGTGCCGCGGGCCAGCATGCCTTTG
>JAVQJS010032158.1:0-12626 GCA_036024795.1 Galaxias rostratus
CAAGTATATCTTGTACTGTTTACTGATCAGTGTTCTGCTGATGGAAACCTCTCGTGCTCCCTGCTTTGTCTTTGTTTTTCACAGAGCAGGGTCAGCCTATCAAAGTATGATGACACACACACACACACACACACACACACACACACACACACACACAAACACACACACACAAACACACACACACACACACACACACACACATTTACTTGCACTCCCATTAGGATATCCATTGAAGCATAGATAACATCCCTCTTCTATGGAGATTAAATGTTTGACATGGCACTTAAGGTCTATAAACAGGAGCGTTGTCTCTGAGTTGTTTTCACAGTGCAACAACTGTGATGGGCACGTTTGTCGAAGAACACACAGGAACACACATATACACACACACAGACACACACACACACACACACACGCAGACACATGGTCCTTTGGTAAACGTAGGAAAGGCTAAGATTGGAGAGAGGTTAGAAGGTATTGCTGTGCTTGGCTGCCTGTCTGGGGGCAGCCTCCGGTGGTCCAGATAAGAGCTGGCATGTTTATTTCAAATACCTGATGTGGCCCTTCTTTGACTCAAGCTGCCAGTAATCTCTGGCTGCCTGTCCTGCTCGCTGACTTGCTTTTCGCTTCACTTCCTCACACCTGCATTGTACCTTATGTTTGTGGCACATATTTGAGCAGCACACTTGTGCAAAAATTAAGTACATAGATTAGAAAACAGCTTGCTTTGCTCGTAAAATTCTTTATGCTTTTTCCTCTCAATTTTCAAATTTTTCAAATTTCCCTGGAAATCAAATATTGATTTGATTTATAAATATGTATATTCATATTGATCTTGAGTTTTTGCATTGATGCAAATTTGTCCTAAATCTGCCAAAAGTAAGTTGTATGATGTGCTATTTTGCAATGTATGGACTAAGTATAAGCGAATTACCATGCGTTCATGTGCATCTTTTGATAATCATAAACATTTAAAAACAAAGCTTTGCCAAACACTGGAAAGATTGCACAGATAATAATATAGTAGTGCAGATATCATACTTTGAACATTTTACAGTACAATCTTTCAATATCAAAACAAGTGTTATGAAGACCCCAATGTCCTTCATTGAACAGCAGTGTCATCAGTTGACGCCGTCAAAAGAGACTTTTCATTGCACTGAAATAATTATGGGCCAAGGGTTTTAATAATTCCCTTTAGTGGGGAAAGAGCCATTTGCTCCCCCTTTTCTAACAAATGACCTGGGCATGGGGCCATGCCACAGCATCATGACCACATCAGACTTGATGTGGTTCGCGCACGAAAATCATTCCCTCCACTGTTGACGACGCCGCCTTTGTAAAGGTGTAATGTGGAGCTGTGTGTTTGTGATGCGGACTGCTCCATCACAGTCTGGCACCAGAGAGATCGCCCCCCGTCCAGAGCATGTCACAGTACCTCAATTCCCACAATGAAAATGAGGTGTCTGGGTATTACGACTAAATAGGCAACGGTAACATCCATGTGTGGCGTGCCCAGGTAGGATTTCAGCACTACCGGGAAGGACAGCACCAGTAGCTGCCAAAGCGATTGGGTTTAGGAGGCAGGGCTGAGGGTGTAGGGAGTGGAGGTAGTCCATCGACCAGCCCTCTGATAAAAGCAGAACGCCCTCGACATCCCCTGGTGGAGGGGATTGACCCGTTCCCCGCTCGACGACAGGGTGTGGAGAGGGGCCAGTGTCCATGAGCAGCCCTCCTGTGGAGCCCACTACACCTCCTCAAAGATCCTTTATTGATATCTCTGCAGGGGCTAACAGAGTGAGTCCCAGTCCCAGACCTTTCTCCTATCCCCCCATCATTCTTGCGTTGGCAGTACGGTTGGAGATAACAATGGTGAGAGATAGTTCGGAAAGCGTTTTTCTTTTTCTTTTTTTTTGGGGGGGGGGGGGGGGTCTCAGTGTTTGCGGAGACTGACATTTGCCTCTGTCTCGCTATTATGTCTGGTTGTTGTGATCGATGGTATTAAGGATTTCACCAACCTGTTGTCACGGTGAAAAGCCCACCGTAGTTTGCAAAGACAGGGTTGTCGTAGAAGGTTTTATTTAATATTAACACTTGGATACAAATATAATTGTAATTTCACAGTAATGACATCAGTTAAAACCAGCATATAAAAATACTAAATATAATTTTTTAGGCAGGGAGTTGCCTTGGCTTTTGTGTTGTACTGTTTATCATTCCCTTAGGCTGCCGAGTTTGTTTTGCAATGTCAAAGTGTAACAAAACAACCCCGTAGCAATCATAATCCCGTGGTCCGTGGCAAGCGTCGGTGAAACCGCATGGCAAATTCCATGCCTCCGCTTTCAAAGACAGCTTTTCACACTTCAGAGAGGGCTGACTTAGTGGCTCCGGGCGGACGGCGGAAGCCCACACAGCCGCGGAATAATGGACTGCTTCGCCGGGATTGGGCCAGTTGACAAGCAGGAGTAAGCTATGGCTGCCGTCACCGGGGAGGTAGTTTCCAGTCGGGCTGTAACTGCCTAGAGTGACAAGAGGTAGTCACAACAGCTCTGCAGTAAGTAGGGGATGGCATACCTATTTTACAATCTGCAATGTCATACTCACAACACCGTGTGGAACCACAGTAACTCACCGTACGTGATATGACAGCGCACAGAGTCTTCTCAGAGGCCCCGAAAAAAAAAAAACTATTGAAAAGCCCGGGATTACCGTTGAAACACACGCCGTCACACGTTTGCGTGCCCTGCACACGCACGCGCCTATGCATGGGGATAGCATCCCATACTGGCTTCAGCAAAGGTGAAGACGGTTAACCTTCAGCTCCGTGGTGAAATTGAATCACCGTCATTCTCTCTGCCTCTCTTCTCACCGCGACCTTGCAGCCCTCTTTAGAGGCAGCTCCCTGAGCACCCTCCACCCTTCTCCCGGCCTGCCAAGCTGCTCCCCTCTCTCTCTCCCGCTCAGCGTCAGAGTCTCAGATATGTGTCGCCCTCCCCCCCCTCATATTTCCTCATCCTCTTCATCCTCCTACTTGAGCTCAGAAAGGGCTTTTATTTCCAAGACATGTTTAACATGTGCAGTTATGCATGGCGCTCCAGTCACAGACATGTAATCGAATCGTATCTTGAAAACAACTGCTTGAGTGATTTTATGGGAAAAGCCCAATGTAAATACAACCCTTCTCTTGCAGCATAAGCTTTGGGAGAAAATGCCTAAACTTAGAAATTTAGGTTTGTCTGCCACTCACCAACCTCACGGCAGGGTCAGAGAAAGGCGCTAACAACCAGCACCGCAGCGTCCGGCCCCACATCCATGCTGGGAGGAAGCATAGAGCAAGACCTTTACCACAGAGAGAGAGGGTGCACCACAACCACAAACTCCTTCTCCGTGCGTGGCGTGTTCAACTCATCCGAAGCACTGGCACAAAAATTGCACGACAACGGAAATGTGCCGGCTGCATGCTCCCATCAGGGAATGGTGGGAGGATCAAATGACTATACGTTGCCATATACGTCGGCAATAATGCGACCGTTATTGCTGATTAAATGTCACATACTTTCAGGTGGCAGACGAGACTCGATTGAGAGGTTCATCGCATCCACCCGCTCGTGCACATTAACACAGACCCCTCTCACTGAAAATCTCCCCTTAACAGCCTTCAGATAACAATGGGTGGGGGTAGGGGGGTACGGGGGGAGGACAACAGGCCATTCATTCAAAGCTTCCTCATCTTCGGAGCGGTTGCCGGCCAGCCTCTGACCCGGCCAGCCCATTAGTCTAATAGACTGACCCCCACTGCTGGGCAGTGTTCCCTCGCTGTGGGAGCAGTCCGCCGCCAACGCTGGGCCATGCAGAGGAGGGTATGTGTGTGGTATCCCTCCAACGTTTCATCTGCCTCATTACAGGGCCCGCGGAGTCTCCACCCACGTCCAGAGGAACCAGCCATGTGTCTGCTCCAACTAGGCCGGGCCGCCCTCTCTCTCTCTCTCTCTCTCTCTCTCTCTTTCTCTCTCTCTCTCTCTCTCTCTCTCTCTCTCTCTCTCTCTCTCTCTCTCTCTCTCTCTTTCTATCACTCTCTATCTGGCCTCAAGGCCTCGAGATTGGTGGCACCAGAGTAACAACCCCTGTTCTCCGAACCCGGCCGTAACTCACCCGGGCATGAGGAGAGGAACGAGGCCATGAGCACCGCCTCAGAAAGACGTCCACACGGTTGCGCACGAGGACAGGACAGGACAGATTTGTGCGCGCACCTTCAACACACGTCCACATACGTCAGCTGAGCCACTCCTGTGCCCCGGACCTTCAAACCGCACGCGCATAAAACACCCTCACCTTTGCGATGCCACCCCCAGCCACTAGATTAAACAGCCAAAGAGCTCTTTTGTATGGGAGAAATGGCAGGGGAAGGTCATTCAGTGGAGGTTGCTGAATGCAGTCAGCTGGCAGACAGGTCCTCATTGTGAAGCGCTACCTGTGTGTTCCAGTCATTCCCACCTGGTCGTGCCGATAACGGGAAAGAAAGTCGAAGGTTTGTATGAAGACATGTTCGCTCTAGGAACGCGCTCAGTTGAAACCGTCTGCTCGCACTCGCTCCCCTCTCTAAAGACCAGCATCACCTGATCATTACCAGTGGAATCCTGAGTTTATTGGGGTGCGTTTACAGGCTTTACCCAGAGTGCTGTGCTGCAAGTCTTATTGTTTGAAGCGTGACGTGTGTCTTCTTTTTTTTGTGAAGTTCACTGTTATTATTGCATTAGTTTTTTTTATGTATGCCTGGAGATAAAACTAGCCATTTTCAATTGTGGAACCATCAACTGTTTCTCTAGTTTACATTATTTCATAACAACAATTTTTTTTATTTTTTTATGTGAACGAGCCATTGGTTGAGGTGAACCGAATTGAGCTGGACAAGCCTCTACTGTGTGTGTTCAGAACAATTAGAGTGAAGATGCAGCTATAGAGCAACACTGATGGAGGTACACTGAGGGGAGGCACTCTGTCGTTCCTCATACAACATCGAAGCCCATTAACTGCTTCTTATTCAGGCCATCGATTCCATAAAGTGGCTCGTCTGAAAAAGCAATTTCGGAAACCGATCCCGACAGTTAACTTTGGCTCACCCTTCGAAGCAATTGTGGACTGTTTAACATGCATCAGCTAGGAATATTTGTCTTCATTTGAATTAATTGTGCGATGCGAGAAGATCAATATTTGTTGCTGTATCTCTTTTTGTGAGCGTATGCCGTGTGTGTGTGCATGTGTGTGTGTGTGAGTGTGAGTGTGTGTGCACGCCGGTCTGTCTGTGTTATTTTGCGAGTTTATGTGTGTCTGTGTATCTGTGTGGGTGTCACACACTAGAGAGAGAGAGAGATGACATACCTTGCAGACAGTGAAATCTGTCTCACTTCGAGGCCGTCTCTGAGACTCCCTCCTTCCATTTCTTCTCCCCTGGCTAGCCCTGGTTCTATCACACTGTACTGTCTCTAAAGGCCAGACGATGTCCTGGATGATCATGGACTATTTAGCACCGAGAGTATTACAGTTGATCTTGCTTCATCTCTCCAATGTTTTGCTGCTTTAATGGGCTAATTTTCATTCTGCTGACCTTCCCCAGGAACGAGCTGTAGGGAGGGGAGACTCTGGAGGCTTAATCCCCCGGGCAGGACATATGAACAGGGTGACTGTGTGGCCCTCCCCCCAGCCTCTCGGCCTGCCTGCGGCAGCCTGTGTGTGGATGTGTCACTTCAAAGGGGAGATGATGAGGTGGAACAGCTAATGGATTTGGAGTGTGTCCAGTGGGTGTGGGGTGCCACCTAACCCTCTGTGCACTTGCATCTGACTTTTCAAATGTGTGGTGTAACACAGTGAGTGGGAACGACGCAGAATCAGTCTGTGTGTGTATTTGTCTGTATGTGTGTGTTGGGTGTGTGTGAATTATAATTTGCATCTGTTGGTTACACGTTATGCAGCGACGTTATGCAGTGAGCCGGTCTATGCATCCTAATCAGCCCCTAATTCAGCAAACACGACATCCTTCTTATTTGGATTAGGATATGGAAGTACATTGGATTGTGGTGTTGGATTACATCTGCCTGGTTCCCTGGCAGTAGGCAGTGTCTCCCTGTAGCTCAGTGAAGGCCCTGTAAAGAGCTACAGAGAGGCAGGGTGACGGGGAGGTAGAGGCTCCTCTGCTCCACTATGCCGGCGGGAGGAACAGGCTGCATATTGGGGATCGGTTTCATTGGTTCCCCCCGCCTCCCCCGAGGTGTCTGCCCGCTGCTCCACTTGGCAGGTGCTGGCATCCCTGGTGAAACAGAGCGCACAGAGTCCATATGCCTGGTACGAGCACCTGCACAATCAAATACAATCCAGTGCAGAAGTTAATCAAGCTAATCTAAGGTTGATCTGTCAGGGGCCGTCTTTGTCCAGACACAGTGTCTGGCTGGCTGGCATTAAATGATGCAACAGTGTAGGTTTGGAAGTAACACAGTAATGTGTTCAGTCCAGCAGACAGTCTGCCAGTCGGCTGTTCACTGCTTCACACATTCACTCTCTCACTCGCTAACTCACTCAGTGGTTAGTTGACTCACCACGTTCCGTTTTGCCTACTCAAAACACTAGTAATCTCCTGTAGCCATGTTTATCTAAGGGCTGTAATCTCCACTGTGACAAACGGTTTAACCATAGACAGGGAGGAGCTGTGACCTGCATGCATTTGGCAGTGATTATGATAGTTAAACAGCTAATTCTGTTACTGTATCAATGTAAAAATAAATTATTAATATTATATAATATCATAGAAAGTAGCTAGTACTAATAAGTGGGCATCTTATGAACTGTGGACCACTTATGGTTGTGTGGCGGAGAGTCCAACAACGGCTCCGTGTTCCCTTCCTAATGTGAATGCAGATGCCTAAGGGCTCAGCTAATAACTCGGGTTTGCAGTCCATTTTCCGGCGCAAACAGGTAAAGGAGAGTGCCCTTATCCTGGCGCCACACGAACATGGTCCGCCGCAAAGGAGGAAGAGGGGGAGGAGGGGGAGAGAGAATGGAGTGAACGCGCGGCAGATAAGAGGGGAGACGGAGAGCCAGAGTTAAGACAGGGTCTGTGGTGTAAAACAGAAGTTCGAGGGGGATTAGATAGCGCGGGAGGGAGAGAGAGAGAGAGAGCGGGGAGAGACGGGCTCTGGGAGGCAGTGAGACCGTTGGGTTGTGAGGGCCTTTTAATCATCAGAGAACGCGCGTCCAAAATGGATAAAACCTTATCTGAGAGCGGGGAATTGGAGGTGGAATTTATGGGATATTATGTCCCCACTATAAAAATGGGCCGCCTGATGTTTAGCTCACAGAGCTCGTTTATCACCTGCTGTTCAAAACACTCCTTCCCTTTTTGCTGGGGTCTTTAAATGGGCAGGAACTGGAACCGTGCCCGGATTGATTTGGGCCGGGACAGATCCGAAACGCTGTAGGATTTAGAGATGGGAAAAAGCACTTTTCATTGTCCTGGCAGAGCCTCCTTCATTGAATTCCTATCCAGCTCCCCGCCAACGTCTTGCAGTTGGTCGGAACTTAATCACCACAAAAACACATTCACACACACACGTAAACACTCGCACATGCTCACATGTTTCAGTTGCACAGAGAGTGTGTTCGGTCTCTCTTTGGAAAACGCTTAAAGTTTTTTCTGGAATTATGTGAGTGGTCAGTAGCAGAGGTGTCCTATGTCCCAGTGGTCAGTAACAAAGGTGGTCTGTGTCCCAGAGTGGTCAGTAACAGAGGTGACCTGTGTCCCAGAGTGGTCAGTAAAAGAGCTGGCCTGTGTTCCAGGGTGGTCAGTTACAGAGGCGGTCTGTGTCCCAGAGTGGTCAGTAACAGAGATGACCCGTGTCCCAGAGTAATCAGTAACAGGGGTGGCCTGTGTCCCAGAGTGGTCAGTAACAGAGGCGGCCTGCGTCCCAGAGTAATTAGTAACAGAGGCGGCCTGTGTTCCAGAGCAATCAGTAACAGAGGCGGCCTGTGTTCCAGTGGTCAGTAACAGAGGCGGCCTGTGGTTGAATTCAAACACTGTAAGTCCAACACTGAAGCCAGTCGCCCTCTGTAAAGCACTTAGAAGCCTCTCAGAAACACTCCTATCGTTTTCCTACGCTCAGGTAGGGGATTTCTATGATAACCTGCGACTGTATTATTTCCTGATTTCATTGGTTTTTCTTTTTTTTCTTCTTTTTTTTTGATTCCCTGTGTGCTAGAGTGAAGGTCATCACGGCCCTAGGGCCATGTGATACCACAGCCTTCACAGTAATTGGTGGAGCAGAAAGAAGATGTGGAGATTCGGACTTTCTCCCCGTCCATGTCGTGCGATATCGATGGACCGCCCTGGCGACGCCGACACGAGGCTTCCACAATTCATATGTCTCGTTCTGTCACCGTATCTACATTTAACCTTGGGAGCCTGCTGATAGAAACCCACATCGGTGGCTCTTTGCTCCTTGACAGACCTTGTTTAATATCCTGCAGCAGATGCACACAAACAGTCATTTATTTCTACGTATACCCTGTCTTTATTCATATCTTCGTCTTTGATCCTAGGTTATACTTGGAATAATTGACGCTTTCCCCTGTCTGGACAGTAAAATCCAACATAAAGTTATCCATTCCAAAGTGTGCGATGCGAGAAAAGTGCTGGTAGACGACGGGGGAGTTCAATCTTGATGGGATTCTTACATCATTAGGCTCAGCGGATTTGATTGGGCAAGAGATTTTTGACCCAGACCCCATTCATCTACAATCTTACTATCTCTCCCATTTGATTTTCCCTGCTGATGCAAAGATCTAAAATATATGGAAATTATCTTGTTCCCCTAAAAAGGCCCACACCAGTAAAACATAATGTGCTGACTTCAGGGATTGAGGGTTGGGTGGTTTGTGGGACTGGCTGATGTCTCTCCTCTTGCGGGTTGGTGTTATAAGGCCAGCAAAGGGGTGGCTGTATCAGCTTTATGTATTAACAAAGGCTTATACAATTTTGGACATCACATTTACTTTGCATGCTTCATAGGGCTCAGGTCTACCAACACCTGATAGAAAATACCACGCAAGCCAGAATGCTCTTATCATTTGGATCACTTTAAACTTTAGATTAGCTTTACGCCTTTACATTGGATTGGCCATTGTATTCATCAGCAAACATAAAGCCAAAATGGCCCATTAAGTCACAGCGGCGTCTGTGGACATGTTTCATTTGTAATTGGGTCAATTTCCATCATGCTGTGCCGTGTGTCGCCTCCTCTTTGGGGACGAAGCTATCAGATCTAGTCCACTGGCTGAGTGCCTGCGGCTCGTGCAGCGTTCAGCGGATCGGTGAAGTGATGGCGCGTAGGCTCCCTGGGCCTGCCTCACGACGACCGAGCCTCTGTTAGCACCCTCCAGGGAGCCTGTGCGCACAGCAAAACGCACCTACACCCTGACCCATCTCCAAAAAACATCCGGTTCAATAAAAGAGGTAGAAGTAGCCTGTCATCAAAACCACCTTGAGCCGAGTTCAGGAGTCTAAATAGATTGTTGTTGTTTTTTATCCTCCTGTAATATATTTCTATATAATGAAAGTTTGTCAGATTGCTCCATGAAAGGGCCTGCAGGATACGAGTTTCACTGTGGAAAATTAAGGTCCCGTCCCCTTGGCTTTGTTGTTATTGTTGGGGTTTGATGCCTCATATATTAAAATTACTGCTCTATTCTTTTCATTATTCCAGCAACATGCTTCCGTGAAACACTATGGGTCAACAGCCAAGCCTCTTTCCGTAAGTCCAAAGATTTCCTTTGGAAAATAAGAATTACAAGCAGGGTCAGACCTTATTTATCTCAGCAGATTTATGATTGAAGTACCTTTCAAACCATCGGGAATTTATTTAAACAGAGACATACCAACTGGTTATACAATACAAGCTCAAATCTATTTGTAGTCTAATCTAACTAGATTTCTAACCCTGATCCTGTACGTTATGTATTACATTGTGTGCAATGAGTGCCGATTCACTTTCAACAAGAAAACCATTAAACCCAGTTCAACACAAGCCTTACTGGCACTTACACTAGAGAGAGGAACTTCACCTGAAACATAACTGTCGGAGTGAAAATCCTGGCAGGACTCCAGCAGAGATCGTTCATGTTCTTGTTTAAAACATATTGTTTTTGTGGGATGTCACTGATCCATTCGATTCCAAGCAGCCTACTATGTTTTCCTGGATGCCCTGTATTCCCGTGGTCTGGTAGAGCGGATTTTACGGACAGAAGTGGAGCTGTGGTCTTCTACCACTCCGATAGGCTAAACAGTGGAATACGACCAAAAAAACAGTCTCCCAGCCACTTGTGACTTTATGAGCGCACCAGCCACTTTTATTTCCCATAATAAAGTCCCACTTAAAGCAGCATGAAAATGACATTCCCATTACTGAGCTCCCACCACGGCCATCAGCCCAAAGTGCTGGAGAATACCTGGCCAATTAATCAGAGCGCATTACAAGGTCCACCTATTCAGGGTGGCTCTTTGAAAGACTCCCTGGTGGTACATTGGAAGAAATAACCGGAAGTAAAAAGGTAACTCAAAAACACGGACAAATGACTGAGCTCTTTCGATTTCTGCCATCATTTATAGTACCATTTAATTTCTTACATAAGTTGCTGCTCTGCCTCAAATGCGTGTCAGAAAAATATGTACGAGAAATATATGCACAGTCTCCCGGTATGGTAGGGGTTGTACACAAATATCTATTTGGTATATTTTCACAAGACATCTTCTAAAAGAAAGTTACTTTATCCATCAATAATTATATGGCTTGAGGGCTGAAATTGAGGGCCTTATTAGACTCCTAGCGGCACTGAAAGATAGCGAGGTAATTGCTCTAAATGATGGCTGTTTGGGACTCTTCCTCTGTCTGATGAGTGTGTAGTCAATAGGTCCATCAGTGTGGACTGTGGGGGGCCATTGCCTTCTCAGTGGAGGGCTGTCCTGATTGTAGCCTAGGCCTGTCATTAGTCATGGCCTCCACGACTGTCCACCACTGTCCCCTGGCCCACCGCCCTCTCATTTGGATCCCATCTTCAGGGACAATCATATTCCCATTTGTCTTCATTTCTCTTTTTATGGCCCTTTCTCTCTTGGCCCAACGCGCTCCGGCTTTTCCCCCCTCCCATCAGTTTTTATCTATGGAATCAACAGACCTGGCAAAGCTCCAGCCATACCGGCACTACCTACTGCAGGTCCTCCCTTTTTCTCAACAATTACTGGCCTCACACACCAGCAGACACGTGCTGGCACGCAAGCAAACACTTGCATATGCCCAACCACAAATGTTAAGAAACAACAAGTCCTTTCTCAGAAATCACAATAAACTGGGAACACGAGTGCGAGGACAAGTCGAACACACTGACCAGAAAACAGAATAGCGTGTTCTGAACGGCATCATTTGTAAACATCGCGCACCTCGTCTCTCCAACATGCTTTTGCCTCCTAATAGCTTAATTCCTCACATCTGACGCAAAGCCCACAGTGAAACAACAAATGGAGCCCAAATTGAGATTGTATTTTTCATTATACCTGCGCACACACAGCCCAGATGGAGTGGGGTTAGAGGAGCAAATGTCACTTATTGTTTCCGCGCCATTCCTTTTTTCTCGGAACACACTTCATTATTGCCGCGTTTGTCTGATAGTTGCAATTACCGTGTTTGTTTGAGCAGCTTCTCCGTGCTCACGGCGCGCTCCGAGGGGATGCCTAGAGACGCTCAGTATAAACGAGATGTGGCACGGCAATCTGCAGTTAGAAGCTGGGGTCATCATAGGTGCCCTCACACATAAATTACACCGTTAATGGCTAGCTAATCATGCAGGCAGACCGAGGGCCAGCACACAGACAACAGCGAAGTGACTGAGGCAAAGAGTCACGCAGCAATGATGTTGGGATCTTTTTCTTTGCTCGGACCGGCACACCTGGATACATCGAGGATGTCATTCAAAAGATGTTGAACTCCTCAAATAAAGGCAGATGCAGGTAACACAGAAAATACACTAAATAAATAATTTTGACATCCTTTGAAACACACACTCGCACACACACACACACACACACACACACACAACACACACACTAAAGCATCATCATGCAGCTGAGCGTGCACTGATATGATGGATTTGGGTTTCATCAATGAGGCTGATTTTTGCTGTAGATTTAATGTTGGGTCCATTTGGTTGAGAAAAAACATGGTGTAAATCCTGTGCACGGGGCAATTTGAAAAGTGCCTTTGAGAGCAGGCTGACACTGCAGTAAAGGGATGAGGTATAGAGTGAGCCCCTAGGCCCCTGGCAGCTTCTCAATAGAAGTGTCAAACTGGCTTATAGGGGAGGTTTTACAGCCAATCTGACTCAGTCAGTGTAGGCACTTGCTCGAGGACTCAACAGTACAGATACAGATACACTGTTTTACCTCTGTCTGCTTTGTTTGACAGAAATATGAATTTCTCTCTCTCTCTCTCTCTCTCTCTCTCTCTCTCTCTCTCTCTCTCTCTCTCTCTCTCTCTCTCTCTCTCTCTCTCTATCTCTCTTATATTTTACCATATATTTTTATATGTATT
>JAVQJS010032165.1:0-19761 GCA_036024795.1 Galaxias rostratus
TGACAATTAATTAAGAATAGCTAATTCACATTACAAAAAAAACTACAACAAATAAAAACTGAGGTATGATCGAGATTGTGTATTGTATTTGCCATCATTGCAACTTTGTTGTAGTTGTTAGTTTTGCTTTGCTTAGATTGAATGGTTTTGTTACTAATATGTGCATTCCTTGTGGAAACTTTTAAATAGTGACTGAAATCAAGTTACTGCTACTACTTCTACAAGTTGTGGTAGTACCACATTGCCAAACTTCACACTGCAATTGGTAGTGGTAGCTTTAGAAAAAAGCTCTGTTAATCTTTGCTGTTTCAAAGATATTAACGGCTATCAATAGGTCTACTCGTTCGTTTCTGGTTTTTGATTTGAGCTAACAGCAGGGGAGGCCAAACCCTTATGGATTGAGCCAAACACATGCTTTTAACCTTTGAGAATAGCTAGAAACAAATGGGCTTCACAGCATCCGGTAATAAACAACCAAAGCAATGTTTTTTTGCTGGTGTTTGTTTACTTCCATAAATGCAGCTGGTACCATCGGTACAATAAAAACTTGTACTGTCACGTTTTTTGTTATTTTGGCATCAAATTGGTACCAAAGTATTGGTGCTTGTGACAGCCCTAGTTCAAATGCTCAGAATTTGTATTTTCTTTAGGGTAGGAGGAAACCGCTGTGTGTGGCTTTGAGAGAACAACATTGAGTGTGTGCTTGATTGTTGAAGACTAATTTAAGTGGTCCAGGACAGCTAACAATAATCTACATATCTATTCCCTCCCAAACATCTCATTTGTTTTTTTATATATATTTTGGCCTTCTATTGTCACTTTGTTTAATTTTTGCTTTGTCTTAATGTAGCCTTTATAATGTAGCCTATTTTCAGTTCAGTGGATTTTGATTGTCAATCCCAGCTCATTGTTATTGTCCTTGACATGGGCATTTAGCAAAAGTTGTAATAAATTAAACAGAAACTGCTGAAATATTAATTATGTACCCCATAGACAAATAACAAAAACTGAAAGGTAGTCATACTGAATAGAACAGACAATAGACAGATAACATAAATTGAGTTCAGCCTTGTTTGTTTGTCTTGTCTGTAAATAGTGTTTTGGTCTTAATTAAATGTTTCCATTGTTGCACAGAATCTAAACGATTGGGAAATGAAGTGCCAACAAGAGAGAGATAGAGGGAGAGCGAGAGCCCTGCATGACTTGAGCAGAGGGACAAACAAAACCTAACAGATTTTTTATAACTTCATTACCCTCTAATATTGGATAGGGTTGGAGTTACCTTGACAAACATTTTGTTGCCCACAGGGGCTTTTGAGGATTTTGCAGGAGAGCAGTAGACCGACATAGACTTCCTGTCTCTGGAGAACTCCAGAGTGAAATCCTTCTTCATTAGCTGCTTAATAACCTGAGACGAATCAATGAAAATATAAAAAGTGAAAACTAGAAAAGGAGGGATGGTAGAGCAGAAGAGAAGGCTTCAATATCAAAACAAATCATGGTTGAGGGTCTTGTCTCTGAATATCACTGAAATCACCAGATAAGGACTTGTTCTTATCTTTATTCAAGGAAGGATATGATATTGATATAGAAACGAAATTGTATTGCACAAGGTTTTAAAACATAGACTTACAGTGCAGCAAGCGTTAGCCCTCTCCACCTTGGACAGACCACGCACCTCTGTGTTGAACACATTCATCTTCTCCACCAAGCAGCATAGAGCTGTCTCTGTTGCTTCACCCACCTTCTCATATATACCTTTTGACTGGTCCACAATAGAGGGAATTAATGTTGACGATCTCAGTATGCAATAAGGATAAACTATGCTGTGATTAGCTATTTTTCTCATGTTTAGTTTACCTCGTTGTAGTCCAGAGATGAGTCATTACACAGAGAGCAGATGGTGGCCAACTCAACCAGTCCATCATACTGGCCACATTTCAGTAATGCACCATTTAGCGTCCTTGGAGAGACAGCAAAAACTATGCTTTAATGATTGTTCTGTCAAGTGTGATGCCAGTAAAAATTAGAAATTAGAAAATAAAATTAGTGTGTGTGTGTGTATGTGTATTGATAGACGTCATGGTACTCACACTTCTCCCTCAGGAGTATACTTAGAGCCGGAGATTTCAAACTGACACAGAGTCACGCTGTCACCATCAACTTTGTCAATGATGAACATCTATGTAAACATACAACATACTAATTTAGTTATCTTAATTTGTTTATTACGTTGTATGCTGTTGTCACATGTTAGCAGAAGCTTCAAAGTGTTTTGGTCTGTGTGTACCTACCTTGGTCACACACATCTGATTAGTGGTGAGGGTTCCAGTTTTATCGGAGCAAATGACTGAGGTGCAGCCAAGGGTCTCAACAGAAGGCAGACTTCTGACAATGGCGTTCTTCTTTGCCATACGGCGGGTTCCCAAGGCTAGGCAGGTGGTGATGACAGCGGGGAGCCCTGAAAGTAGGGCAGAGTCAGAGTGAGAAATTGTGAAGAATTGAGAAGGAAATGTAAATGTCAAGTGAGCGATGGCTACACACCTATTCTCATATAATCACCGTCAAGTGCCAGAGTATAAGTGCACACATAATTTGTGTAAGCTACACCTAAAGTTGGAGTGCAAGCAGAATCTTACCCTCTGGAATGGCTGCAACTGCCAGGGCAACAGCAATCTTAAAATAATACACGGCACCTCTGATCCAGGAACCTCCGTGGACAGGGTCATTGAAGTGACCAATGTTGATCATCCATACAGCAACACAAATTAGAGAGATGACCTAGGGGACAGATCAAGTACATCATCTGTTTGTTTTCCTGCATGATTTTCTGCAATTACTTAAAGCTTAAAAGCCTAGATCCCTCTCCCTGTCTACCAAGAATGTTGACTGGCAAACATTATATTGGGGTTTAATGTAAACCAACCTTGGAGAGTTGCTCTCCAAACTCATCAAGCTTCTGCTGCAGAGGGGTTTTCTCTTGCTCTGTGGCGGCCATCTGGTCACGGATCTTACCAATCTCAGTGGAAACACCTGTGGCCACGGCAATGCCAATTGCTTTGCCTGCGGCAATGTTGGTACCCTAATATGGAAAAAGGGTCCAAGGTGAATGATAGAAAGGAAGTCATGAATAAGGTTGGTGTGTTCATGGAATACGTTTGAAATAGTTAAAGGCTCAATGGTTCCCTCTTAAAATAAGAGAATTTATGTCGATAACCAGTGAGGCAGTGGGTAGAGGTTAAATCTTTTGAATAGATTGTATAGATTTCAAGACTGAAATATGTATTGCTGTGGTATACAAATAGAGACGATTAGATAAAAGTTGCAAAGGACTCACAGAGAAGAGCATGTTTTTCTTGTCCTGATTCACAGCTCTCAGGTCAGGGACAGCGTCTGTGTGTTTGATCACACTGACAGACTCGCCTAGGAAAGGAGAGTAGGGGATACAAAAAAGACTCAATCTTAAGGTAAGATGTACTAAAAACTAGTATGGCTTTTATATATGTAGTGTCCTCGAGGCAAGAAAAGCAAGCTAGTAACTGTTTAAACCCCGGAAACCAGCAAGGTATTGAACAGAGTTTTTAATAACAATCTTCACTACTTCAAACATTCAATATGTTCTTGACAAAAACACCTAAAGTCTGAATTGTTCCAGTGGGGCAGTGTCTCACTGACTTGCTGTCCAGGATCGGTAAACTGCTTACCAGTGAGGATAGACTGGTCAACTCGCAGAGTTGTGGACTTTATATCGATGATCCTGATGTCAGCTGGTACTTTGTCGCCAACTTTAGGACACACATACACAAACACAACCAACAAAGTCACCAACACAAACACCTGTCATTCATATTCCTTCAACCTTCAACATGTTCTAGATGGCAATTAACATTTTACAATACGAGAGTTTGAAACAGTGCACATGCCATGACAGAGGGAGACCTTTTTGTCTGACAGATTGAAGGACAGTGGATGATTAGTGTTACTGAAAACTGATCCCAGACAGTCAAATAAAGAAACGAGAGTGAGACCTTGGCGGAAACTATGCCATGAAATAAACAGGTGTCTCAGAGAAAGAAAGAAAGAGAGAGAGAGAGAGAGAGAGAGAGAGAGAGAGAGAGAGACTATGAAAATGCTCAACAATGTTAAATAATGAATGCGTAAGCTATAAATAAAAAAACTAAATGTGATACATACACCTGTCCACTTCCACTGGGCCCAATGCAGAAGGACGACAGAATACTTGTAGTGGTGGTAACAGTTGGCCAGGCTCAGATATAGCTTACAATGTAGTAGACCCAATAGCATCTCTAAACATACACTAGAGTATGGTTCAATCCACCCTGGTAATCCTACCAGACACCTCCACCACATCACCAGGGACAATTTCCCTGGCCTTGATCATCTGCACCATCTTCCTGTCTGCCCGGTAAACCTTTCCCATCTCAGGTTCATACTCTTTAAGAGCCTCTATGGCACTCTCTGCATTGCGTTCCTGTAACGGTAAAAACACCCATTACTTACATGTACTTATCCTTCTAAGAACTTAACTCAACATCCTGTTTAAAGTCCCAGATATGCTTTGCTGTCTTTTTATGTGAAATATCGGTCTTAAACAATGTCTGAAAAGCTACATTTTATCAGTCCTTATAAAACTACTTTAGCTACAGATTAGTTTAGAGGACAATCTATTATCTACACAAATTAACAACTTTAATCTGAATTTTTTTACAAATTTGAACACACCTCGGCTAATAAGTTGCAGGCAGACCAACCATCCACTACATACAACAATAAGTGAGTATAATTGCAACATAGAGAATTATTTCAGTTCCCAAGGCTGCCTCACAGTGCAAAGCCTTACTTATGCCACTATTGCAGCCCCCTCTTTCTACTTTCCCCATACCCTTTGTGTGAATCCTTGTGCATAGTTTCCAAATGACCACCACAAGGCTGATATGGACACCCGCTCCCCTAACTGTTGTGTGTGGTAACCTGATATGCTCACTGTATTTTTACCATAGACCGCAATGTTGCTGCTACGCATGGGGTTACATTTTGTCCCTACAATGGTCCTTCACACTACCACAAGGTCCCCCCCCCCCCCCACACCCCTCATCTTTTCATGATGTCATGACAATCATTCTGTGTTCGGTTTAACCTTGACCATTATGAAGGAGGAACCGTGTAGTCTATGTGCTTAACTTGTATGCACCAACAACATTTGCCATTTATGATAGACGTGTGCATTGTGATTTATAATGTGTCGTTGATGAGTCTGTGCTGACATGCATGTGCATGTAGTGTTTGGCTGACCTGCCACACTCCAACAACAGCATTGGCAATAAGGATCAGAAGAATGACTAAAGGCTCCACAAAGGCAGTGACGGTTTCCTCACCCTCCTCAAACAGGGCCAGCACCTGAGCAAAAAAAGCACATAGGTTGCGATAAGAATGATCATACGTTTAAACACTTTTACTTTCTGCCCGTGGGATGTCATGTGTCCTGAGTGTTCATATGTTCCATTCCGTATGTGAAGTATTGACCTGACTCTGTTTAGGAAAGGCTTTTGTGTTGACATGGCCACAGATTAGTCTTAAACCAGTGGAGCATATTGTAGCGGGAAAATACAGCAAGTCCACTAAGTAAAAGAAAGAACAAGGAAATTGCTCCACTATTCTGAGCATTCATTCACATCCATTAATTTACCAATCTTCTACTATTTTTCTATATTTCTTTATAAATGTATACCTTTTGTAATGTTATGTGGAATGTCTATGGAACCGTTATGCATTTGCACTTACACAAATGTAAGCCCATTGTTATTCTTAGCAATAAAGGAAGACTCAAGGCCAACATACAGCCAACACAATAGAGAGATATTCATATGCTTAAACTGTGGATAGAGACGCATACATTTAGGGACCTCTATTTAAGAACTATATATATGACCCATCATTAGTCATAGCCACAAGTGATGCCATTGTGCAACCTTATCCTTCTCTGTCCCACTACCCCATTCTAGATTGTTCTATTACTCTCCAGGCCATCACTTGTTCCGTACATCCATGACCTTTGTCAAGGGATACTGTTTCTCGTCCGTGCTTGAGACTTTCTTAAAATAAAGTCTCCCAAACCCCATACTGTCTCACACACATGCACTCTCTCTCTCTCTCTCTCTCTCTCTCTCTCTCTCTCTCTTCATCTGTTTGTTTGTCTTTCTATCTAGGGCTCATTATCTCACATAGACATACACCTGCCCATCTAACAAGACAAAGAATACATGTGAGGATTGTAAAATAAGCTTGTTATTTCCCTCTAAATACAGCGTTGTTGGGGATTGGTGAATGTTAGGTACAAAAATATAAAAGTAAAGTATATATGTGCGCAACAAAATATAGTAAATATAATTATTTATAGGTCAGTGTGGATGAAATCATGCACTGTGTAGATTAAAGATATAGACGGCATTAACTCACAAAAGATATGCAAGCCGCCAGCAGTAGGATTCTGACTAGAAGGTCCTCAAATTGTTCAACCACCAGCTCCCAAATAGACTTACCTAAGAAACGTGATAATTTATTGGTTTGAAACCTTGTGTGTGACTTACATGGCTCTTTCATTCTACAACGCCAAACTCATCGTTGATCCTCAGTAGTGTACATCTATGTGACATGTGAGATGGCATGAAGATATAGGGCACAGCAACTGTGTTCAATTTGACTGTGTAACACAGGATATCATATCATAAAGAAATGTATGTAAATGGTGAAAAATAGTAGTACATCAGAAGGGTCGTGTAACACCAGAACAGCACAGTACAGTGATAATATCATAAAAAAAGATTAAAAGTGTGCAAATGGTTCACTGAGTCACAAGAGTAAAATTGTAATACAAACATTCTATCTATGTGCAGCTGAATAAAGTATTCCTACATGGCCTGACAGGGAATACGTTGCTGCAGGAAGTAGAGGTTTTAGTGGGTAACAGGAAGAGAATACTGAGTCTATTTGCAGAGTTTAAACAACTGGTCATACACCACACAGGTAAATGTAGAGTGTGTAGCGTGTAAGTGGAGAACTCACCCTCTTCAGCTGGCAACTCTATCAGCAAAAATATAAGAAATAGTATCAGCATTAGTACTACTACATAGTGATGCTACTATGCATATCTAATTGAATGAATATACATAATTGTAGCCATAACTAGACCTAAGATATCAATGTATAGTTTTCAGAAACAGCTTGTAATCAATAAAGTATGCATATTCTTGTTTATGCAACAAACGTTTTACATCAGGCCACTCCATTCATAGAGCACAACCTCACAAGATCCTCCACAATTGTTCTACCACTTAAAAGAAGATAGAAGCTAACTGACCAAAAGCTATCATTCCCATAATCAAATAATTCTCACTGATATGCTCCAAAAACATCAAATATATTTTCTTGTCTCTAGTTGCGTCAAAGCCATTTGACCATTCATCTCTCCATCCAACCATTCACCCACTATGTCCTTAGCTCACCATTGTGGCCATACTTGGCCAGATTGGCTTTGAACTGTTCGGGCGTGAGGCCAGTGCTCTCGTTGACATTGAAGTGGGACAAAACGTCCTCCGATGCCTTTGCATGTGAGTTCTCCATCCTTGCTGCACAGGAGAGGCCTTAAAGAAGAAGGAAAAAAATAAATATAGAGGGGTTAAACACCGTAGCCATCCCTGACCCTCGGCCGGCACAAAAATACTTGGGCGGGTCTCCGGCAAGTTGCTAACTATACAGATTTAAAAGGTGTGTACCCACCAAACTGTGTGGGTCTGGGAAAACAATGGACAATCCCGTGTTCTCTCTCCTATGCTGTTGGTCTTCTCTCCAGGCAAATCTGAAGTCCTGGACTGACAGAAAGTGCAACCTGGCAAAGGCTCCAGAAAAGTTTTATACAGATGCAAAAGAGGCCTCTTTGGGTGCTCAGTCACCGGGCACCCTCTTCTCATTGGCTGAGGGGAGTAAAAAAGGGTGGACATGGATGATCCTATAGGGGAGGGGGACAACTAGAGCAACAATTGCTAACCTGCAAGCTAGCTGAAAAGTGCATACTTGGCTGGTAGAATGGCAAAGAAGCCTGCTGCCTTATTGAGAAGTAAAGGGCATTGAGTAATAAGTCCAGTTTTGCTTCTGTTTGTTATAGTGTAAGTGTGCAGGTGTGCAAGTGAGAAGTTGTGGAGTTGGCAATGTGTATTACATAAGAAAGTGAATATAATTAAATTGCGCTTTGGAAATACTTGCTAATTGGAAATGGTGGATACCATTTTGTTCTGTCTCACTTATTTAATGCACTTGCAAAAAATTGTTAACAGTTAAAGACTGAAAGTGCGCAAGGAAGCAACAAATATCCAACATTAAAATGATTTGTTTCAAATGTCTATATGCCTCTGGTGGTCACCTGACGTCCTACAGAGCTCCATTCATAATGAGTGCACAGTAATAATAATGGATTCTAGGGTCTAGTACTTATTTTCTCTTGCCAAGATCACAGCTGCTGTCCCAGACCTTGTCCTTTGATATGATAGGCACTTGTTGGCCAGATGCTGCGGTTAGTGGGAGGGTCTGATTTTCACATTACAACATGAAATGCACATTTTATGGGGTAAGTTTAGTCCCCCAAAACCCTCACAAAGTCAAACTATTTATTAATTTTATATATCTAAAATCACATACAATATGAGACTATAAATAAAATCAGTTGTAGTAATTCAGTATGTTTCTATTATCAAATTGGTGTGGACATTGTGCTAAAATGGATCCATAGGCTTTTCCCGATGTCAAGAGGCACATTTGGTATGTGACGATGGGTTATTATTTAGTATGACAAAGTTTAGAGTTAAATTTATTCACAATCTAATAACTTGTGCAAAGGGGTGGAGGTTCAAATAACAATATGTACGTTTTTTATAATAGATAGCGTATGCTGCAGTATCTTTAAACAGTTGATTGAGGCAGAACCTAATTTACTAAGTCACCACACCAACATTATCACCCAACTGGGCACTTCCTCATTCATGCCATGGTCGTTAATTTGTCATTATCAAAAGGCAAACACTTGCATACTATCACATGGTGTATGCAAGTGTCTTTTCAGCGTAGTTATCAAAATAATCTAATGACTGTCTAGTATAATCACAAATTATACCTCACTTACTGCAGACATCCCCACACATAGAAAGATCGCTTGCTTAAAGTTGAGACAGGAACTCCTCTCACTGGAAAGGGCATCATCACCAGTGCTGAATGCCTATGGCTGGCCCCTAGTCCACACTGACTTGGAAGCAAATGCAAGCATCTTATAAGCATGCCATTACTTTTCTGTTGCTGTGTGAAACCGCAGGTCATCACACTGCTTCTGCTATAGCTACTGGAACAGTTGTGGGAGACATTAGATTCCTGAGATGAGAGATGAGGCTGTTATATTTACTGCATTATTTTATGCTATGCCTTTCTACTATGGTGTGATTGCTATGCTTTTTCAAAGCTTTATATCTTTCACAACTTGAATCATCTGCTACCCCTTTTGTATGAACATAAACTAGTCTATTCTCAGTATTTTTCATTATTTTAGGCCTTTGTTTAAAAAGGAATTCGTGTTTTATTCAGTCATGGATGTGTTACAAAAGCTGTGGGGTTGGTCAGACCTATGCCATACAATTCTGTCCACCGTGTCTAATTAATTAATTAATTAATTAAACGTTAGTAAAGGAGAGCGGCTGTAAGATAGAGTGGTTTGTCCTCTGATCCAAGAGTTGGCAGTTTAATCCCCAATTCATTTCTAATTCACATCCCCATTCACTTTTTCCATTTTGTTATGTAACAGGTATTCCAAAATGCATCAAATAAATCGTTTTCCTCAAAATTCTACACAATTTACACCAAAAAAAAGTAAATTTTTCGTTGTTGATATTTTGGCAGATTTATTACAAATGTATAACTAAGAAATCACATGTACATAAGTATTGACAGCCTTTGCTCAATACTTTGTTGATACACTTGGCAGCAATAACAGCCCAAAGTATTTTTGAATATGATGACACAAGCTTGTCACACCTTTAATTGAGCAGTTTCACCAATTACTCTTTGCAGCACCTCTTAAGCTCCATTAGGTTAGATGTGAAGTGTCAATGCAGAGCCGTTTTCAGATCTCTCCACAGATGTCAAATCAGATCCAGGTCTGGGCTCTGGCTGGGCCACTGGAGGACATTCACAGAGCTGTCCTGAAGCCACTACTTTGATATCTTGTCTGTGTGCTTAGGGTCGTTGTCCTGCTGAAAGATGACCAATCACCCCAGTCTGAGGTAAAGAGCGCTCTCAAACAGGTTTTTGTCCATGAGGTTTCTTTACATTGCTGCATTAATCTTTCAATCTATCCTGACTAGTCTCCCAGTTCCTGCCGCTGAAAAAGAACCGCGATAGCATGATGCCATCACCACGCTTCACTGTTGATATGGTATTAGCCTGGTGATGAAAGGTGCCTGTTTTCCTCTAAACATGACGCCTGGCATTCACGCCAGGTGTCTTTTACTAGGAAGTGGCTTCCATCTGGCCACTCTAACATGCAGGTCTGATTGGAGGATTGCTGCAGAGATGGTTGTCCTTCTGGAACATTCTCCTCGAGGACAGACGAACGGTGAAGCTCGGACAGTTACCATCGGGTTCTTGGTCATCTCCCTAATTAAGGAGGTATGACTTTGGTTGGGAGAAGACATGTCATTAGGGTTTGAAGTGGACACCTTCCATCCAGGATGTTTTGTTAATTTGAGGCCACAACACATCCATAAGGCTTAACGGTGAGCAATGACATCTCAGGGCCACCTTCCTCTAGGGCCGCCTCCTTCTAGTCATCCATCCATCCATCACAGTTTAATGTACAAAAATGTACACAGCTGTGTTTAAATGCAAAGCAATTACATTTATTTCATTATCTGAAAAAACACAACACATCAGTTAATAAGGTTGTATAGGCTCTAGCATCAAAATGCTCGGTGTTATGAATAGCATAAGTTTACCTTACTGTGAGAAGATAGGCAGAGCTGTGGCAATTAATTAATTTGATCTTTGGTCTGGGTTGTGGATGGACCAAAGTGGAAAGGTTGACAGTGGTTTTAGTGGGAAAGTTCTGAAACATAGTTAGTTTCGTGAAATTGTAAATTTCTGAATCTTAGTTTGTTGTTTGAATAAAGGTGGCAGACCATTTATAGTGTATATTTAATTTAGCCTAGAAGACCTTAGTAACCTTCAACAGAAAGACTAATTGTGTGTACTGCTAAATCTGTAAATCAGAATCATCTGCAAATTGATCATTTGCATTTGCTGCAACATATAAAAACATTTAAACTTCATCACACGTTACGCTATGAGTGCCTTGACACAACTACCGCTGCAGTTCGCGTACAGTGTGTTACATACAGTGCACACCAAAAGCAGCAAGCTCACCTGTCCTCGCTTGGTTTACCAAGCAATCGAATCACCAAGTCAACCAGGCTGCGAGCTAGTGGCCGTTTATGTGAGCATTTAAACTTCAAGTGACATTTCCAACCGCTCTTTAGCCCTGGTTCGCTTCGCACCGGTCTCAAGACAACCGCTGCCATCCCAACATGCCCCTCCATGGTTAGCGTGGATTTGCTGGACAACGCTGCTTTTGTTGTGCGTTGTATGTTAGTCTTAACTTTCCCGTCATCTCCACCAGGCTGTCACAATCAGACTGCTACAACCAGACGCATCAAAAAATAATAAAAAAAACATCGCAGTAAAATGTAGGCGCCATTGCTAAATGGTTACATTTCTGCTTATTTATCATCCAAAGCACTAACAAACGGGCATGATCTCCTGTTTAAATAGGGCACTATCGTTTTCCCTACCACCATCCACAGTTCTCGCTCAATTGATCTTAAAAAAGTCAAAGCTTTCTGCCCAATAAACTCCTATATTATAATTTATATTTAATTGATAATGATGATGATCGTTTATTGTATTGATTTTTGTATTTTTAAAGCATCTGACTAAAAAAATAAGTTTTCTTGTTTTCTTAATGCAGTGATTTCTCAGGCAAGCATTTGTGGTCACAAATACCTGTAAGCCACTCAACGCAATCTTTAAGGAAACCAATGCTTTAGTAGACAGAGGAAAACAAAAGATACATTTCTTTTTTTGCCGAATATTTCCCAGAGGCCTTGATCAAGTCAAAGTTGAAAGTACACGTGGAACTTTTTTTATTAAAGCTAGTAGCGATGTCAAGTGAAGTATATACACTTGAAATATATATACACCGGACAGGGCTTACTTAAAATGAATCAAAGTTTGACTTGTACTTGTGTCCAAGCCACCCTCCAGATCCGCCGAGTAAAGAGAACGTTTTTTTCAAGCTGGAACAGCTGCCACTGCTGTGCCTTCTGCTAGCCCGAATGGCAAGCCCGAATGTACCAAGCTAACAACTAAAGTATTTACCTCATTATGAAATATACTTAGGAAACGAAACAATGCCAATTTAAATAACATTAGCAATACCTAAAAGGCATGTGTGGTTCGCTGTTACCCTCTCTCGCTAATTGAGTAACTTTGAGGGGGCATAAGAAGAGGGTCTATAATGAAGGTGAGGTCCCGACCTGCACGCCTAAATGGAAGCAGTAAAGAGTCAGGTTTGATAATAAACAATAAAGTAACCAGGAGGCGAAATAAAATACACATATGATTATGGTAAAATGGGGATGCAGTAACTCGTAAAGGCCCCGTTTAAGTGTTCAGTTAATTTAGTAACTAAAATGTGAATACTTACGCATTACTTTACTAGTTACAGTGAATCGCAGTGAAATTACAGTAACACGTTACGCCGTTACGCTTTAGTTCCAAAAGTGGTTACCATAAGCCAAACCAAACCTGTGACATTGCCAATCCATACTTAACACGAATGTTGCGCCAACACGTGGATGTAGGGGAGATTGGGGACGGTTGCACGGTTGCAACGAATTTTGCCTTCTGATTAACCTTATTTCTGTCTTCTAATTCCCCATGCAATTTAACAATGTCTACATATGACATATAGTACACAAATGTATGTGAGTGGAAGGAGGCAGAAGTTGCAACTGTCGCCAACCCTCAGTGGGCATTTACATTTGTGTTCACTTCAGTGCTGCCCACCAACACGAGAGTGTAGTCCTGCTGCAGCAGTTATTTTAGTGGGCTGGCCGCTCGCACTGCCTGGTGGCTGAGGTTGGAAAAGCAATCTCATCCGCATTTTCTCGTGGAAATCCATTTCTAGTTATTTATTATCATTATTTATTTTAATTATACCTGGATAGTTGACTTGTGACCAGGTCTCTTCCAGGAATGCTCTGTTTAAAGGTCGAATATATAAATGCCAACAAAAAAGTTTAATTAAATAATAAGCAAAGAATAAATAAAATGTTCAAAATACAGTATTTAAATTTCAACCAAAACAAGAAAACTCACTCCCAAATCCTCTGTTACGTTTATGTTACGTATATGTTATTATGCTATGTTACAATATTAAGTTTAAAAAGGAAAAAAGGTTTCGCTCTAATTTCAATTAGAAACTTCTACCCATCTGAGGCATACAAAAAGCCTGAAAGCTGATTTACCAAGTTCTGTTTTTCCTTTGGGGCTTATGAGGGTGATATACTGTAGTTCTGACAGGGTGTCATATGACTACTGGATTTGTGTTTTAATTATGAAGTAAGGGAAAAAGGTAACTTGCTTGGCAATGCCTTGTAAATAAAAAAAGGAGAATGTACAATAATGAGTTCTAAAGCTATCCCCAGTTACAAAACACTAAGCACGGTGGTAAACTGCATCAAGGGACTTTATAGTTCCTTAATAGTTGGGGTTGAATGCATACATACAATATCACCATGCTGCATAGTGGACAGAGAGCCAGTAGGAAAAAAACACAATAACTGAATGGCTGTGAATTAATACATTTCTCTCAGCTAAATTTTTTTCCCCCAAATTAAAATACAATCAAACGCAGCCTAGGACCTTCACCATAACATAACTTGTCTTGTACATTACTCATGTAGGCAGGTGAGCAAACTGTGCAGATTCTTTTGGCGTTTATTTTAACTCACAAGCTTTCAATTCACGAAGAAATGGAATTCAATTCTCAATATAAGAACATGTGCGAACAATTCTGCGACTGAAAATCATGTGAATCCAACGTAGACTTCTCTTTGGAAATGTTTTAAGGATCAAATATAAGAAAAAAAACCTAGAACAATATTGGTGAATGAGGCCTATTTTGCTGTGGGGCCCATGCACGAAGCAAGTTCATTTGTAGAGGCCCAATCATAATTGCCTTTTACACCCCTATGCCTTAACCCTTCGCCTTGACTCTCCGTTTTGCGAGTTCACACATAGGGATGTCCCAATTGTCTTGATTTATGATTTTATGATTCAGGATTAAGGCTAATCCATAGGGTTACTTGGCCCTCGAAACAGATTTTTCAGAGGCAGAAAGCCTTGCAAGATGGTGGCAAACTTCACTGGTAAAAAAATAAGTATTTTCTTGGTTAATCGAGTACAAAATTACGATTATATTTTGTATCTGTCAAATTGTGACCATGAATAACTGATGCTTATGTAACTGGAATAACTGAAGGACCCCTATGTGTTCATACACATGGGCCATTGGTAAAGTGGGTTGGTGAGTCCAAACAGAGAAAGGATGCAACCTGTGGAAGGGTTCTGTCCTGCCCTGTGGAAAACTGCTGTTCTTCATTATGCATGTGTGTCTTTTCTAATTGTTTAGTTTGTGGCATAGATGGAGTTGGATCATGTTCCACATATAATGTAAGATGACCAGTTTAAAAAAAGAAAGAATTTCCCGTTATTTGGTAAAAAGTGTTAGGACTTTTGAGGTAAAACTTCAGGAAACTCAACAACGACACGTTAATAGTCATACAAACCTTGTTTATGGTATTATACTCTGTCAGACTTGTATGGATTATACCACAATTAATGAACAAACAATAAACAGTTGTTTATTTGTCATTACGCGTGGATGACAAATGGATTGACACAACATAATGTTAGTTGCCAAATTACAATACTAACTTTCATCATACTCATAGGCAAACTAACTAACTACAACTTGTTTGCAGCCTGTCATATGAACCTCAAACTAATCCACCAGCATTTCCAGGCGTTAGGACATCTTCCTCTTCCAATTAGCTGCTACTAACTGAAAATCGATGCCCACACAAGACAGCAATGTGAGATTCTAAATGTCTGGCAACAAACTCACTTCTTTAAAAAAAAATGTGGTCATGTCTTTCAGGTTAAGTTTTCCCCGAACCTTGTGACTCTGTTTCGAGGGGAAGTTGAAAAGCAAGGGCTAGGCCAGGGCCAAGGGGTGTATAGTAGGCAATTGGGATTGAGCCTAAGAATAGGCACGGTCTTGAGGTGAGTGCGTGAGGAAAGTGACAAACCTTTCTTTTGTTTTAATACCTCATGTCTGTATTCACTTTGTGGTTAGCAATGGGTGAGTACAAATAAGTAAGGACAGTGATTTTGTGGTAACAGCGTGGCAGAACTGCTTCTGCCAGTTAACTGACAATATAGGTAATAAGTTTTTTCCTTCTCCTTTGCTGTCTTTCTCTCTCCATTCCTATAACTCTCTTTAGCATATCATTCCTTTTTACACACAGCAAACCATACATACACATAAGCTCATAATGGCTATATTTAACCACTGTGGTTTGAAGGGAGAGCCCAGTTGACCCCCTCATCTCACCAACGGTCCAAGCCTTACAAGGCCCAGTGGACAGACCTGGTCTCTTAGCAACAGCTTGTGTTTTCACTTAAGCTGTGAGGGTCCAGTGTGCAGCCAACAGCTGCCCTTCATCGTCATAATTGTCATGCTGGCCATCCTCGTAATTCTGATCCCCCTCGTTATTACAAAATAAGAGATATGTTCAGAGTGCCTCTTGCCTTTAAAAGTGTATATTTTCTATTTGAAAATTATGGATACCTGCTTTTAGTCTTGGAATAAAAAAAAATTCAAAAGAGTGGAGGGTTAACTATTTATTAAATAATCTGAAAACATTGTTCAATGAGCTGAGGGGAGTTTTTGGTGCGGACAAAAGATTTGTTTAAAAGAACTGCAACACCTGCATCAACGTCATCATAAGCATCAATGCTGTCATCACCCTGCACCCGAAGGAATTTACCCTGACAGTTGTGTAAAACAATGAAAAATCATAAACATTGCACATCTCCCTAGGCTCAACAGGAAGAGAGGAGATTAAAAGGTAGCAGTACAATCCAAGGGTGAAATTATGAGTTTGTGAGACACAAGGAGAGGCAGGGTCATCAGCATTAGTAATAACAACAGCTGCTGGAGATGGGAACGAGGTCAGAGAGGTGACACAAAGACAAAGAGGACAGGAAAGCACAGTGCTGTAACTCTAAAGGGTAAGGTGTCAGCGAGAGACGGAAAAAGAAACAGAAACAGAGAGAAGCATGCAGCTGAGTTTGGTATGCACCCAGTCATAACACATGTAAATGAAAACAAATGAATACTTGATCCAGAAACAAAGTGTCTTTGAGTGTGTGCAAGGGTAAGTGTCAGAGAGACAGTGAGAATGAAGATCTAGTTGTTCTAGTTCATTTATAACACAGTAACAAGTGCTGAGGTGATTAGAACAGGTGCCTGCGCAAAGAGAAAGATCTGGTCTAAGGACAGACACACTCAAGTATTGTGCAATGCCTCAACAAACCCATATTTCAACTATAAAAGTAAATATATTAATTTCATTATTTGGGCTCTGATACCTGCAATAGAATGCAAAGTCTAAAAGGATCAGGTACATTAGAGACCAATTATGACTTCATTCAATTGATGTTTTTCACCTTCACTGGTAGTAACTTTTTAGTGGCCTGCAATAAGTCACTTCCAGAGTGCAGGATTGTTAATATAATTTAATAACGTAACTTCCAGTAGGGGTAATATCCAAGCTACTGTTGACCACGCCATATAGAAACCGAACTAGAGGTTGCCTTTTCTGACGTACATGACACTGTCACCAACCTGCCAGTTTATTTAGTGACAGTCATCACCTGTAGGGAGGAAATTCGACTGTCAATTCTGTCAATACTGTCAATTCGACAGTATAATATTTAATGAGATGCTGCTTTTTGTGTTTATGAAAGAGAAGACCAATTAACAGTATGTTCATCCCAGTAACTTCTACTGACCTAGCTAATGTTTGCTAATTCAACAAAGACGGCAAGACAGCTGATAAGAGTTAATTGTTGTGGCCATCTGTATTCCATTAGCTATAAACGACTCATCCTAAATAAGC
This sequence comes from Galaxias rostratus, assembly GCA_036024795.1. Taxonomy (NCBI): domain Eukaryota; kingdom Metazoa; phylum Chordata; class Actinopteri; order Galaxiiformes; family Galaxiidae; genus Galaxias; species Galaxias rostratus. The sequence continues at coordinate 17,361 of JAVQJS010032165.1, forward strand.
GAGCTCAAGTCAACTGAGGTTATACTTCACATGTGTTTATTTGTTGATAACCATATACAGTGGTTATTAATACAGCCTAGTGTTGGTTTTATAGGGGAATGTGCTATTATAATGTATGTTGACTAGGTTGCAATCCTCTTTGAATAGGCTATATCAGGGTCTGGTCGCCTATATCCAAGAGAACTTGATACTGACTGTGTGTGAGTGTTGTCTCTGCAACATCGTTATTAACCAGAATGCAGCCCTTTTGTACCTTAGTCTGAACTTAGTGCTGGGGGTGACATTGTGTGATGTAGGCCTACTGAGGAGTTGTGGCAAATTTTGGTAGGTAATAATTAAATGTTATACGTGGAAATAAGGCAGCACGGTGGCTCAGTGGTTGGCACTGTTGCTTCACAGCGAGAAGGTCCTAGGTTCAATCCCCACCAGGACACAATGGCCTGTCTGTGTGGAGTTTGCATGTTCTCCCCGTGTTAGCATGGGTTTCCTCCCACAGTCCAAAATCATACAGGTTGAATGGTGACTCTAAATTGTCCGTGGATGTGAATGTGTCTGAGTTGTTGTATGTCCATATGTGTTAGCCCTGCAATGGACTGGCGACCTGTCCAGCATTAAATTAACTTTGCAAATGCTTTTATCCAAAGCGACTTACAAGAAATTGTGCCACATATATATACATGTAATATTGTTATCTGCAAAAAAAACTATGCCTACCAACAGATACGTTTGTCATGAACTGGAACAGGAAAGTGATATCCCACACGCAGACTAAAACTAAAGAAACTTAAGATAAACTAGAAAAAAAGGAATAAACCCAAGTAAGGAGACTCTGGAGGCAAAATAACTGAAAAGATATCCACAAGGAGATAAAGCATTAACACGGAATGGTGTAACACAGCCCATGATATGCAATGCCAATAGGGCAAAAACACAACACAGGTGCAAGTAATGAAGACACTAATTACAAGTGAGAATGAGCTTGACTGGAGCGCTGCCCTCTGCTGGCTGAAGGTGCAAACAGCCCCGGACAGAACCCCCTTCCCTGATTCGCGGCTCTGGACGAAGGTGGACCTTAGGGAAGCTATGGAGCTGATGTCAGACAGTCACTCGGTTGATCCCTCACACAATCTTGAAGGCTGGTGACAGGGAGTCCAGGGAGATGTAAGACCAAGGATGTTTTAGAACTGGTAAGGGAAGGTGCAGACCAGCCGGTCGGGAACAGGAGCACTTGTTGCATACACAGGTGGCGCACGCCACTACGTAGTCGTCGTCGTCCTGGTACTCTGTATTGTGTATTCTCACTATGTGCTTGTATACATGCTGGGCAATGTTGGGGCATGCTCCTAATGAGACGACGGATGGTGTCCTGTAGTATGTCCTCCCAGGTCTGGACCAGGGCATCACTGAGCTCTTGGACAGTCTGTGGTGGATCCTGGCGGCCTCCAATGAGCCAAAACATAATGTCCTAGAGGTGTTCTATCGGATTTAGGTCAGGCGAGCGTGGGGGCCTGTCAATAGTGTCAATTCCATCATCCAGGAACTGGCCTCATATGATCACCCCATTAACCTAGGACCTCTTGGGACCTCACTAGCGTAGGGTCTGACAAGGGGTCCAAGATTTCATCCCGATATCATCCGTTTAAGGGTGCCATTGTCTAGCCTGTAGAGGTCTTTGCATCCCTTCATAGATATGTCTCCCCAGACCTTCACTGACCCACCACCAAACCCGACATTCTGAACGATTTAACTGGTAGCGTAATGTTCTCCACAGCTTCTGTGGACTCTTTCATGTCCATCAGGTGCTCAGAGTGAACCTGCTCTCATCATTAAAACGCACAAGGCACCAGTGTTGGACCTACCATTTCTGGTGTTCGATGGCAAATGTCAATCGAGCAACCCACTAGAGAACTTTGGGCCTTCAGGCCTTATTCAATTAAGTCTGTTTCTGATTGTTTGGTCAGAAACATTCACACTAGTGGCATGCTGGAGGTCATGTTGTAGGGTTATGGTAGTGCTCATCCTGTTCCTACTTGCACAAAGGAGCAGATAGCAGTCCTCCGTAAGGGTTAAGAATCTTCTACAGCCATATCCAGCTCTCCTAGAGTAACTGCCTGTCTCTTGGAATTTCCATGCTCTTGAGACTGTGCTGGGAGATACAGCAAACCTTATGGCCACGGCCATCCTGGAGGAGTTGGACTGCCTGTGAAACGTCTGAAGGGTCCGTGTGCCGCCTAATGCTACCAGTAATGACATTGACCCTAGCCAAAAGCAAAACTATTAAAAAAACAGCCAGATAAGAGGAGGAAAAAATCTCGATGGCCTCCACCTGGAAACCATTCCTGTTTTGAGGGTAGACTCATTGTTACCGATCAAGTCCACCTTTAGTTAATTTCAATAACAC
>JAVQJS010032173.1:0-12366 GCA_036024795.1 Galaxias rostratus
GCGATGGACTGGCGATCTGTCCAGGGTGTACCCTGCCTCTCGCCGGAAGTCAGCTGGGATAGGCTCCAGCCCCCCGTGACCCTGCATAGGATAAGCGGTTCTGATAATGGATGGATGGATCACAGGTAGATTCCAATTACGTTGTAGAAACATCGTAAGGATCAACAGTGAAAACAGGATCCACCTCAGCTCAATTTTGAGCTTTGTGGGAAAGGCAGTAAATATTTATGTACATGTGATTTCTTAATTATTTACTTTTAATAAATTTCCCCCAGAAAAACAAATATTTTCACGTTGTCATTCTGATGTGTAGAGTGTGAAATTTTGAGTGGAAAAAAGCGCTGTAAATTTCAAATCTCAAATTGCATATCAAATCTAATAAACTGTCAGAACTGTAACTTATAATAATATGGTAAAATCAAAAGGTCACTTGCCCAGCAATTATTGTAAACAAAAATAGACAATGTTTTTCTCTCGCATCATTTAGAGAAGATCTTCCTACCTATGTATACAGTGTGCAATGATTAATTCTAAAACTATCCCCAGTTACAAAACCCAAAGCACTGTGGTAAACTGCATCAAGGGAATTTCAAATAGTTGGGGCTGCATGCACATACACAATATCACTCTAATTCCTGACTGACAATAGAGTTGATTTTATAATTCTCTTTATATTTTCAAGTGATTTATTCTATATAGACCTCCATGCTGGATATTCAACTTCTTTGTGAGTTCAAGCACATGCATCTTAAATAACAACTTTTCATAGAGGGTAATTTCTAAGAATGTATAAACACTCAATTGATGCAACCCTCAATTAAGGGAGCAAATCTTATTTGCCTTATAATCTATCTTTTTAGCACTTCAGAAAAGCATTTATTTAGTTTTGACTCATTAAAGACTAATCTTACATTTTCAAGGGATCTCTGCACACAATCAAATGCCTTTGTTAGGCACCTTTTTTAAAACTACAAACACCCTATCTTCTGGGGTGGCTTTTACAATATTATACATATGTCTACATATGTATTTTGTACAACAGTTTACTGTATGAATGACAGTGTGTGTGTGTGTGGGGGGGGGGGTGTTTTCGATGTCAAATATTTCACTAATTCTCCCCTTTGCTTACTAGGTAGCACACATTTCCTTCAGGAAATATACCTTGTGCAATAACAACTTACTGTTGTACTCCAATGTTGTTTCTCCGGTGATCAAGATGAAGAACAAGAATGCGGCAAAGCTAAAGCCCATACAAAACAGCTCTGTAAGAGACAGAGAAGGATGCGTCTTAATTCAAATTAACAACAATAATTCTTCCAGGACATCACACCTTTCCATACCAGCATACGTGAGTCAAATAATACATGCTTGGCGTGTGATTTGGTTGTTGTTGTTGAAATACTATATAATATAAGCTACTATATAAATAATTTCATTTTTTCATCATCCGTGTTATTGTCATTATTAACTGGTGGGAAATACTATTTATTTCTTCGCTTGACATAAAACATTGGTTGAAATAAACAAACATGTGCAATGCTTGTGCTTGTTTCAATCACCGCTTATCCATACAAACATGGAGAAAACATTGGGGGGTCATTGGAGTTTGTTTCCTACAATGTGAAGAAAACACACAGGATTCTGTTCAAAATAATTTTTCCTAATATCGGAATGAGCCACTGAAATAGCAAGGATTGCATGTGATCCACAGGAGTTCGTAATTGAGCTATCAGTAAGTCTGCATAAGTCTGCACAACTTAACATAAGGATAATTATCCAGCTATTTAGCAGCAGCATGGTTAGTAACTTTATATCAAAAGATAGAAAAAAAAAACAATACCCTTGTAAATTTAAAAATATTAAGAGCGGCCACACACTTTACTTAGGACTGCATTAAAATATAGCATAAATGCAGCTGAGCTGAAGGTATGACACAAGTTTACCACCCCAACTCACCACATTTGAAGAACCTATGTCCAAAGAAGCAAACAAACAGTCCAGCCAAGCCAGTGATGGTGAAAAATACATTAGTGGTTATCTTTCCTGTAACAAAAACAAGCATTTCAGGACAACTCAGTGAGTCAGTAATTATTTCTGCAAGACATTTCACTGCAACTGCAAGACAACGGAGGCTTGTCTCTTCCATGTATTGATGAGTATCAGCGTAAAGCCAAAGATATATTACCCTGGTGCCTTTTAACCAACATTTGAAATACAAATTGATGTTTTAAAGGCCTTAAGTTGATTTAAACCAAGAAAAGTTTACTTATTAATAGCTTTGTTTTATCTTATTTACTGGAAATAGTCAATAGCAAATAACAATTAGGAGAGATAGCAAAGCTTAAGTTCAAATGTATAAAATGTACAATGGAACACTAACATAAGTATAAAAGAAAGACAAATTGCTTAATAAAACATTTTTGCAATAATTTACCGACATTTGGAAAAAAAAAGTTAGTTTGATTTTGACTTTTATAAAATACTGACTTTGCATCTAATTCCAGCATATTCTAATAATTTATTTCCTATGCAGGTGTACTGCCCTAATATTTTGTGCATCCTTAAGTCATACAAAAACAAATATGTTAATGGTTAAAGCATCTGGATTATCCTGGCACCTCTTTGAGGCAAAAATCATCTGTTGTAAGCAGATGTGGAGGCCAGTAGGGGGGATGATCTGTTGCGTCTGCTAGTAAGTACATTTGTATGACTTGATGTCTCACCGAGGGTCAAGCAGCCATCCAAGGTGGAGGCAAAGCTGCAGGCATAGGTGTGAACAGGGACATAAGCAGCGGATGTGTTCAACAACGGGTCCCTGACCAACACTGAGTAGATCACACCTTGCCCTGGGATAGAGCCAAATGATGCAGTCGTTTGCTCCTCTGAAGATACAGTGATCACCTATACAAAACAACCCAGCGAAAAGCCATTTGGACAACACTGGACCAACCATTTTGCTTAATTAATTCTATTAAAGAATTCCTTTAGATATCTAGTACTTAGTAAAACATTTATTGAAATCTTCAGTTGTATTGGCTAGTATTCTGGAAGACAACATTTCTATTTAGTTTACCAGCTTTCCATATTCTCTGATGCTCTGTACATTTGTCATGTCCTGAAGGCTGGCGATGAGGCTATGTTCTGATAGGTCATTCTTGGGCAAGAACAGCTGGTAGATGTCATACTCAAGACGTAAGCGATGGGTGGAGCCTGTGGCAATATCACAAGCTGTGGGTGTGGCCCCCCTGAGGTGGGAGTAAGATGGAGATCATCAGAAATATTTTTAAACGCAGTACACAAAATAAGGGTCATGTACACATTGAATATCTGTATTGTATCTCACTATTTATTGAGATTATTTTTTCACTAATTACTAACATTGACTCACATTTGTTGTCTATTGAGAAACCAATAAGATAAACTAAGATGTGATGAAAAATATTCTCCAGTCATGGTAAATTAATTCAGTCATACATAAATCTACACAATGCATCCGGCAAAGTATTCACACGCTTCTTTTATTCCGCATTTTGTAATGTTATGGCCTTCTTCCAAAATGTATTAAATAATTTTCCCCTCAAAAGTCTACGCACCATAATGACAACGTGAAAACGTTGCCATTTATTTATTTATTTATTTATTTATTTATTTATTATTTTGGCTTATTTATTAAGAATTTATAACTAAGAAATCTTATGTACATAAGTATTCACAGCCTTTGCTGTATACTATGTTGCTGCACCCTTGGAAGCAGTTACAGCCCCAAATCTTTTTTAATATGATGCCGCAAGCTTGGCACACCTAACTTCAGGCAGTTTCATCCATTACTCTTTGCAGCTCCTCTCAAGCTCCATCAGGTTGGTCAGGGAGTGTCGGTGCACAGCAATTTTCCGATATCTCTAGAGATGTTTAATTGTATTAAATTCTGGGCTCTGACTTGGTCACTCAAGGACATTCGCAGAGTAGTTTTAAAGCCAATCCTTTGATTTGTTGGCTGTCTGCTTAGGGTTGTTGTCCTACTGTAAGATGAACTGTTACCCCAGACTGAGGTAAAGAACTCTCTGGGGTAGGTTTTCATCCAGGTTGTTTCTGTACATCGCTGCATTAACCTTTTCCTCTACTCTGATATGTCCCCCAGTTCTGTGCTGAAAAACATCTTCACAGCATGATGCTGCCACCACCATGCTTCCTTGTAGGTATGGTAAGTCTGGCGATGAGCGGTAAGTGGTTTCCTCCAACATAATGCCTGGCATACACACCAAATTCTTTTTTATTTATTTAATAAATTTTGGAATATCCTTAACATAAAATGTGGAAAAAGTGAAGCGCTGTCAATACTTTCCGGATGCACTGTGTATTTACATATCTATCTATCTATGTAGATAGATATGTGTGTGTATTATCATAAATATTATATATAACCAAGGAAAATCCTTTTAAAACCAGTTCCAAAGAGGTCTAACTTATTTAGGTAGATCTATATCAGGAAGAGACAGGAAAGCAACCCCAAGTGCAGATCAGGGAGCTAAACACTCTGCTTGATAGACCGGCAACTTATGGAAATTAACTCAGAAATTGAGTAAATTTAGACCGATACAAACTAACATCTAAATGTATTTTCAAGAATTCAAACACAATGACAAAACATACAAAGTTTCCATAAAAAGGGAGAATAATATGAGCTCGTGAGGAAGGCAGAAAGAACAGACGTGAACAATTCACTAACTCAGACTCAAAGCCGAATCCTAACCCTTGTGTAATTCAGACCCAAAGAGTCAGATTGCTTTCACTTTTTCACAGGAGTGAATGCAACTCCAGTGCGCTGGTAACATAATCAAGTTGTTTCATAAAGCACTGCAAGCCTTGTTTTGGCCGAGGCAGGCACTATTCTTTTTCAGTCCACTTTTTTAACTTGTAACTTGAGTACATTCCTAGGTTACATGGTACCACGGGAGTTGACCTGATAGAATGTACTTGTATACAATATTCAGGCTCTACACTTTCTTAAGGTCATATGATTTTCATCATGGTCTTGTGTCCAATAGCACTTAAAAATGTTTTTTGACTATTTTAAATCAAGTGCCGTCTAGTCCATGTGGGCTGCTAGAAAGACAACAACGATAACAGAGATAATCGTAGTTTGTTTAGAAATAGGTCCTATGATAAAATTCAGACTTATTTTCAAAGATTTGAGGACAAGACAGAAATAAACAGTTGAGTCTTGCGCAACACAAATTGTTACCCTAACACTGACACTAAAATTAGCTAACTTTAACTATCCTTATGTCTTGGTTGTGCAAAAAGGCTACCTTACAAATACAATCGAATGAATATATTATAGCATGTTGCCGGAATTAGAGAAAGAAGGGGAAGGAAAATATACAACCTTTCTTGCAAAGCATGATATTTACATATAGTAAATAATAAACGCAAATATTTTTTTTTAATTGTTACCTTTCATATCCAATGTTAGCTGGTGCAAAATGGATAATAGTCTCATAGAGGTTATAGCGGAGATGGACATTTGGATCTATGTCTAGATTATTTTCCATTCTACATGCTCCAGGGACTGGATCTAAAGTAACAACAAATTCCACAAAAAGTGACCAAAAAGACCAAAGGATAGAAAGAATTGAACACCAACATTTAATCGCAACCGCTTAGATTTAATACATTTTATAAACTGTCTTTGAGAATATCTACCCTTTCCTACAAGATAGCACCACATTGGTTTTAGTACATATTATGATTGTTATGGTATTATTATAACAATGGTTTTAAATCAAAGAAAATATAAATTAAAGTTCACAAAAATTCAAGAATTCTTATTTGAGGATCAGAAAGTCTAAAGCTTCCATGACACCAAGTAGAATAGAAAACAAGAATGTATATCCTTACCAGTGCTGGTGTATGGAAGGATTACCCCAGTTCCTACCACAGCCCTCTCACCTGAGGATAGCAAAAACCATGACAGGGAGTTTTGACCTGGTAGCAGGTGTGAGAGGAGGCCTGAGTCTATTGCCGTGAAGGAGAGACCCACACCTGGCATCTGTAAAACCATCCCAACACATGGAAAAGCCCCAGCCAGTTGAAAGCATACATCAACTATGTGAGGCATAAACACACCTACTGAAGTTATTTTTCTACAATCAAGCCATATAAAATGCTTCCTGTGCCAATGTTTAAGCTTCATATATATATATATATATAACTGGCTTACATTTAGAGAGTTATATGTCAAACTAGATAGCATTACCTTTCCTTACTTTTACCTCAAAAAGTAAAGACATTAAAATGTCAGACTGCATGTTTATTCACTATGTACTATTGAGAATTTTGATACCTTAATCTTAAATTTACTCTTACTAGTCACTGAGGTATAACTTGACTAAGTAAATTAAGCTCCATAGACCATGAGGCATTTAAAATCTCAACAATTAAATGCCATCAAGATGCAACTTAGCAACTTTAATCAGTAGGTCCTGCACAGTGTGTATTTACCAAAATTAAGTATCTGCTATTAACAGTCTTAGACTTATAACTTACTTGACAGTGAGTCTATGGGAGGTGTACTAAAACCTCAAGAACTCCCAAATTACAAGATGCATTAATAAGACATATGGTTTGTTTACTAGGCTGATCAGCTGAGTGATATAAGGTTACAATGCTGCAGACAAACATGCTTTGATAAGAATGTATGGTTATGTATGGTCATATCCCATTATATGCTATGCAATATGCTACACTATATGAATCAGCATCTTAAGCTGAACGTTTAGAATATAATTTGTAGAAACCGTATGTCTCACATGAAAACATAGTTAGAGAATCAAGTGTAGGTAGAAATAATTGGCATATGTAAATTATAGTTCTTGCTTATGTGTGCAACTTGAAACGTATACATTATCTCAAAAAGCTTCATATGATTATTATGCACAATGGACACCTGAGTGTTTTGACGCATGAACATTACATTTGTAGAAATGCTTTTCCCATCTCAGTTGGCTTTATTTAATTTGAAAACCAATAATAATTAATAAATGAGGTGAAACTTATTGAGTTGATTGTATGATTCTATCATTTCTTACCCTAGTATAGGATAACGTAGCATTCTGGTGTTGTGTGTGGAGCTGTAAAGTTATGTAGGCAACATTTGAGGGGATGCGGGAGACCACCGCCTGCACGGTTTCATTCTGGAGGACACTCACGTTCCTGAAGGTTCCCAATATGAACACAACACGATCTAAGAAACAAATATTCCAAAACAATTGTAATAACTTCCAGAAGAACTAATAAAAAAAATACACAGCAGCCTGTATACAAAGAAAACAATCAACCGTTATTTTAATGTAAATCAAATGACAATTTGGGCTCCAAATATGGATGCAAAATATGATTACAATTATGTTTTATATGAGTTTTTTAACTAGCCCAATATAAAAACAAATGTTTGCAACAGTCTAAACAATGTAGTACACATATTCTATATATGTTATAGTCTCAATAAAACCCTAAATACAAAAAAGACAATCATCAAGAAAGAAAAGCTAGATTACAAAACACTAGCTAACGTAATTTATCAACAAATGTCTTACTCCATGACTCAACAGAAACATGTGTAGACTCTCATAGAGAGCTCAAATGTAGCTTGTTTGATTTGATTATCGTCAAATTTTAAATGTCCCACGTAGACAATTTTGTGGTAACTGTTGTCAAAAGAACAACTGACAACAAAGGGAAGTCCTTGTGACACGCTGGAAAGACAGCTGACCGGATGAAATAGACCGCAATGGGGCAAACGTGTTGAGCCTGCAGCCCTAAACACTGTAACCACAGGACTGAGTGCCCCCACAGCTACCAACAGAAGTAAAGTGAAAATACCAATAGGATTTGCGAGAGCAGGGGTGAAAAGTGGCTCACATATTGACAGCATGGTTTTAACACTAAGCAATGCAATGCCTTGCACAAGAAGCACATCATAAACCAAAGGAATCATAGATAAAGAGATCAGTGACCAAAAACTTGCCATCAACTACTGGACAGAAACATTAAGACTCACATAGACCTGAAAAAGATACAGCTCAGAGGCACAGATGAAATATATTAGAGAATAAGAGATGAGAAGAGAAAAATGTGGACTGTTGGAGAAACCTAAAATAAAACCAGGTCAGGTTGAACCAAAAAAATCATGGTGGTAACAAGAGGTCGACAAGCTAAAGAAAGAAGGCCATTAAGAAATGTAAAAGAGTGTCTGAAACAGAAAAAGTAGGCAGGTATTAGAGACTTGTAGGACAGTTTAAAAAAATCAGTTGGCTACATTGAGGCAAGCCAAGAACCTGCTGAGAAAACAAAAGATTAAAGAATGAGGAAGGAAACAATTAGATCAAGATCCCTTTAAGTTTTCACATGCAGTGCCTCAAATAGCATATTACTGCTTTTTTATTTTAGCAGGTATTTGCAAAGTACCACTGCAATGGACTGGCAACCTGTCCAGGGTGTACTCTGCCCATCGCCCAAGATAGGCTCCGGCCCCAGCCCCCCCATCCCCCCTCGCGACCCTGCATAGAATAAGCGGTATTGCTAACGGATGGATGGATGGATTTGCAAAGTATGTACTGTTGCATGCAGTTTTTGGCATACAGTATTTGACATGGTGTGTATTGGGCCATCCTAAATATGTTTCTAGCTTACAATAGTGTGTTAGTATGGGTATTGGAACTTATTTTACAAAGCAAGGGATGGAAAGCTTAAAAAAACCCAACTGGAAAGAGGGAGTTGAGAAATGAGAGATGAGAAAATGCAAAAGCCATTGACAATTCCGTCAGACCTTCCAACAATTGAGGAACCAATAGAGAAAATTGATGCCTCCAAAATGGAATGAGGTGGTAAATGCAGTTAGACATGTTTGAGGAGCATCGGCATCAGGACCTAACGGAGTACCTTACAGACTGTATAAAAATGGACCTGATGTCCTATGCTTTATTTTTGGAAAGTACTGAAGCTAGCGTGTGTGGGTGAAACAAAGTATTCCCAGATTGTGACAATTGTTGAGCTATTGACCTTGTTTCCAAAGAGAAATATTTTGTAGACATTGGCAAGTTCAAACCAGTAAAGGCTACTTAATGTTGAGAATAAATCTTTTTTGGCATAAAAGCAAAATCAAAACCATCAAACCTACAGGGGGTCTTATTTTTCATGCACTCAGAAGACTTATTCTGGATGGTCCCAAAGTTCAGTCAGTTTCAAGCTTGCTCTCTGACTCCATCTCAGCATCTGTGAACCACGTCTCTGAGCTCATCTTCAATTCCAAGGCCACTTACCTGTCAAATGGCTCGTTAACATCCCCGACAACCTCCTGTATGCTGCTAAATCTGGACTACAATCCATCCACTTACTCCTTGACTTTAGATCTGCCTTTGACACCATCTTCCACTTAGTGCTTCTGAAGCTCGTGACTGTCATTAGGAGCATTGGTGTTGCACTCTCCTAGATTTCTGCTGATTTCTCACTGACAATTTGTGCTGCTAAAGAACCACAAGTCCAAAAGCTGATCCTCTAGTTCTGGGGAATTAGCTAGTGGTTACATATGTATTTTGAAGAAAGAAAAATCAAAATCTTCAGAAATATGGTGGGTATACTGGTTAAATCATACACTTGCGGATTGTAGGAAGGGTCAGATCCAAAAATCTATTACATATTTTTGAGGATTTGCTATGTACATGAATCTCATTGTAATGTATTTTTTCATGTACACCACTAGAGGTCATCCGACAGGATACATAATATTTTTCTCCCCCAACAACAAACAGAAGGTCTTATCATGATGTGCTCTCATTTTGTACTCATGCAATTCAAATCATCTTAGTCAACCCAGGAACTTGGTTAACCCTGCAACTGGGTCAACCTGACAAGTACTCCAATAATCTAACAGCGTATTGCAAACTTTATAATTATGTAGTGTGATGAGGTTACACATGCCAGACATAGTGATGTTACATTAAAAAGCATCAAATAAATCGGACTCAATTTTGAAAGCTTCCAAGTTATATAAACAAAGACTAGAATGCTGCTTAAAGGTACAATACGCAACATTTTCACTGCACATGGTCCCTCCATGGACGTTTATTTTACAGGAAGTAAACAATTTTAGGAAATATGATGAAAGGCTAGGACACATATTCACAGTTTTTCATCAGGTCTGTACAATACCCCTTAAATTGAGTAACCATTTTTTGACGATAGTCTAAAGCTAGAAGGAAAGTTAGAAAATATGTGCATTCTACTTTGTCACATTGCCTAGATGTGAATTTGGTGTGTTTCCCTTTTCTATCTAGAAAATTGCTTTTCTACCTCCACAGAGTAACAGCGAGTTGCAATTTAAATACTTTTTTATGAGATTTTAACTCAAAGTATTTAGACAAGCAAACACAAATGCAATTAATTAAATTGAAATGTACAGTTTGACACAAAGGTTTATAGGGAAATGTTAATTCAGTCTCACTTTACATAGACTATTGCATAAATTAATCTTCCTGTTATCTTCAAATTTACAAACAATGTTGGTCTTTGGGGTCAATTTGATCCCAGTAATTAAAGCCTTCAGAAAATGTCTGTAATTTCAATTGTTGACCAAGTCTATTTGTAAGATATACCTTGTATATTTGTGTACTACAAAGTTCTGCCATAAAATTAAGCATCACTCCCCTACAACCCTCAATATACAATGTTAAAGTTGTTGTAGGAATTGTGTGTTTTACTCCCCAATGTGGCTTAAACTGAGGAGTTCTCGTCATACTGAATTGTCCACACCTATGGACAATTTAGAGTCACCAATGAGCCTACATGTTTTTGAACTGTGGGAGTAAACCGGAGTATCCGGAGGAAACCCACGCTAACACGGGGAGAACATGCCATCTCCACACAGAAAGGACCTCAAGTGGGATGTCGAATCCAAAACCTCATTACTGTGAGGCAACAGTGCTAGCCACTGCGCCACCGTGCTACCCGCACTGACCAATAATAATTGAATTTTATTTATTTTAATTTTAATTTATGTATTTATTTATTTATTTTTATTTGAACTACACCAATTTAGAATAGCAAGTAAATCATAACACATCTATTTGTATTTATCGAGTGTGCACATCAAGTAACAGGTAAACTTTAATGAAGGGTTTCCTTGCTAATATGATTCTTGCATGTCACAAAGTAATGTTGTTTGCATTATAATGCCCCACTGTAATGACTGCATTTGCTTAAATATTCCCAATAAATGCCGGGGATGCCATTTTGACTACAAATCAACCCTACTCAGCCATAGAACAAGCTCAGCAGTGTGGGATGTGCATTCAATTAATTTCAACTGATGGTATAGGACGCGCAAAACATCGGTTGGTCAAACGTGTACTGTATAATAATAAAAAATAAGAGATTGAACGTCATGCATACAAATATATATAAGCCTGTATTTTAAATAACATGACTTTCGTGGTAAAAACATAACATTTGAGAATTAGGCTACTTACTTTCTACTTGAGCTTTGATTTTGCAAATCGAGGGTATTAACACCATGTATAACAGGCCTTTCCAAAACGAAAACATTTTTCCGGCCAATAAAAAACACTAACGTGTTGATAAGGGTTCCGAGTTCTTCAGCAAATAGTTTCTCAATGGATTTAGACCCATTGTCAAGCGTAAAAGTTTTAAAAGTGTTTTACTCTCCTGTTTCCGCGGGGCGGTCCACCAGACGATGCTGCGCAGTCGAAGTCAATTTCGCCACAGCCCTCCCACAACTATTGGAAGAGAGCAAGATCCGTTTTTCTAATTGCATTTTCTGTGGCAGGGTTTAACTACACCACAGCGCCTTGAACCGACCAGACTATACAGCTGTGGGCAAGCTAGGCAGGCTGCCATGAAGGGGTCCGACGCAAATGATGCAGTTCAACATGGACAGTTGGGGTTTAATCATAACGATTGGAAATAGTGGTCCTTGGAACGAATGTTTTTATATTCTGCATTGCTGCTCCCAAAAAAATCGATTTAGACCGTAAAATATTCACCATTTGTAATCTCCATTTTGTGTAATATCTGCTAGGTGCTGAGGCGAAAGAGGAGAAAGGGGAAAATAAAGAAAGACACAAAGGCTGAAAGTAAAAAAAAAATTGATACGGAGACATGAAAAAAAAGACTAACTTGTGTGGTGATCACAAGATAGTGCGCATCAGAGATAATCTAAGTGTTTGCAGTAGATATTAGTTGTATGGCCAGCGATCAAACTATACATATGGGGTTAAATGTAAACATATATTGTTAATATACTATCGTCGTCGTCCTGGGGGGGGGGGGGGGGGGGGGGCCGCGCCCGCG
>JAVQJS010032181.1:0-10039 GCA_036024795.1 Galaxias rostratus
CACACACACACACACACGCACACACACACACACACATACACACACACACACACACACACACACACACACACACACACACACACACACACTTCAACTAGTTTGAAAAGGCAGTGTCCCCTGACACATCTAGGCCGTTGTCATGAGAACCCAAAAAGGTACTTTATCACCAAACCATGGAAGGGCCAAATATACTGAAAGTCGAAACCAACTAATAACGAAGCCGTTGACCTTTGAAGCAGGAGAACTCCCTTGTGGAATCTCCCTGAAACTAAGGAATGTGTGAGGCCGCATGAATCCAACGCAACGTCCTAGCAAGACTACGCTGAAAACATTGAGGAAGTCTCTAACTGAACAATGATTCATAGGAATTGGAGATAGAAGGCTGTAGTTGGCTAAAATTAGTCCAGGGAGGTCAAGATCTCCTCGTCCAAAGTCGGCTGGTCTAAAATTAGCGTGTTACTGGTGGTGGGTGTGTATGTGTTTGGGTTTAGTGGGAACTGGTCGGTTCCATCCTCACCAGCTCCTGGATCTCGCTCTGGAACATGGAGTGGACTCCGATGATGAAGGGCGTGGGGGAGCTCAGCACCTCTAGCAGCCGTGATGGCAGGATGGGGATGTATGGGTAACTGAGTTCAGGAGAGAAGAACAGTGAGGGGCCGTACTCCTCATGGCAAGAAAAGTCATGTGTCTGTGCTGAAATGACTATTTACAGAGATGACTACATTATAGTTTAACAATCACAAATGGAAGAGCATGTCCTTTTGATGAAACAACCAAACTAATGTTACGTTCAAGTATGTTCCAAAGGAGTCTGATGGGAATCAGCTTCTGCGTGTGACTATTCCCCCGGGAACAAAAGGGAGCCAAGCCAAGACCCATTATCATTCAGGTCACAACTCGTAGAACACATTGCCCACTCGGAGGTGTGAGGTGGAATCAAGGCGAATGCGTCCCAGTCTTCCAGTAACCCACCTGTATTTGAGGGGAAACATGAGGGCCTCCAGTGCACGGCAGGCTTCACCCAGCCTCTCGTAACTGGTGGAGTGGAACAAGACCTTGTGTTCGGTCAGAACTGCACAGAAAAGGCTCAGAACATTCTGGATTCCTGGAAAGAAAAGCAGGACAGAAAGTTTCATTAACACTCTATTTGTTTGAACTGGTTGGCTTATTATTCCGGAACAATGGATGAAAATAGGCTGTCAGCATGGGACTCCTAGACCCAAAAAACTAGAGACCAAAATCAAGTTGACCCAATTTCTTGGAATAGTTAGATTTATGTTATGCTTTTCTTGCGCTAGTGAACCAAATTTCTTGGAATGGTTAGATTTATATTATGCTTTTCATGCACCACTAGACAAACATTCCGTGCATGGTATTACTTTGGGGTGCACTATTTGCATTTACAGTGAAAAAAAGTCCCCCACGTAAAAAGATTTAAAGCCTCAACAAAAAAATGATAAACCTTGATTGCAGAAAACACAAACATGCACAAAATCCTGTATTAATGGTTGAGCAATATTGCCAACGTAACTGCCACACATGAGATTTATTTTCCCACAGGAAATAACACTTTATTTTTTGAGGTGCAGATAAAGAGTATGTAAATACCAATGCAAAAGTGCAGACGGATCCCAACGGTACGGTTCCTGTTATTGTTTCCTATCAAGCCTGAGGCAGAGCCATCCATCACCGATCGGACAAATAAAGACGAAGGGAACGCCGGCAGACATCCGCAGATCGGCACCCCCAAGGACCGCAGATTGGTGTCTGTGCTAAGGTCATCAATGGGCAGTAAACAGGAACAGGAATGCTGTTGATAGAATGCTACGGTGCCTGGCGAGCTGCACGGTGACATCATGCCCCTGTTCTTAGTCATCTCAACGGGACACGGGGAGAAAATGCTCACAACAAGCGGATAGTCCGAGGAGTTGGGACGAAACGAAACGCTACACGGGGCCTTTCGATTCAAACTCTGTATCTACGTTTCGTTGTCCTGATACCGGGTGATTGGTGTCCTTGAGGTGTCGTCGTGTGCACGTTCGTCGGAAACAGCGACACGTTTCCGAGCTCTAAAAAAGACGGGGCAGCCGACGACACAACAGACAAAGGCAGTCGACCAACAAACAACTTGGGGGGTGGGGGGCGTTGATGGGAGCTGGTTCCTGCTCCCCTAGGGGCCGCATTTCCTGTGATGGCGGGACACAGGCTATCTGACAGACATTCCTCAGGGCCGGGCCGACCCTTCGATACAAACGTCTACATGGACCCTCTCTCTTCACACGTCTCCCAGCCAGCTGCATTGTCCCATTTCTCTCCTTTTTTCAGTGTCCACAGGAACAAGATTTGCACAACCATTATACAGACCTTAAAATCTAAAAATTGGAGACCTCGGTTGCTTTTTCCCCTGTACAGATCAACAGAAATATGAGCTGACATAAATACTGCATTTCCACATCAAGCCATATATTGGACATCCATATCATGCATACCCCATCAAGCCCCCAGCGGGAGCATACAGCCACCCACCCACACACATTCAACACCACCAGGAAAACCTCAATGGCTTAGTCCACACTGAAATGGCCCAGGTACAAAGAGCAACCAAGGCCATTATGAGATGAGAGTCAATGGTATGGTAAGTAAATGACACTGTCACCCCAGGAGGCAAGCGTCCATTGTAATGAACACATCTCGTTGTCCCTGATGGTCCTCAAGTAGTCAATGACAACAGTTCTCTCCTTTGACTTGTGACAACCATTCCCTCCAAGAGCTGGGATTTAGCCAGAAACCTTAAAAGATGCTTTCAATGCAAATTCCCACTGAGATTGCCGTTTTAAAGCCAAAGGTACGTGGATGGTTACTTTGCGTGCGCTTGCAAACACGTACAAGAGTTTGTGAACAAAAACAGCTTATGAGGACGGACACTACGAGTATCGTCAAGATTCCAGTGATTTGTCTGGGGCTTGCGTGTGTGAGGATTGGCTAGAAAACGCACGACTCCCCATGACCCTGGCTGATCACTTTGTGTATCGTTCAGTACCCCCCGTTGTGCACGTACGCTTTCTCCAAACAAACAGAAGAGCATGCAAACTATTATTGAATCCTCAAGGGTTCAGGGGGGGCCTAATGCTTTCAAGAAACATCCATCCATTTTGGTGTTCTAGAACATTCTTCTAATCATGCTAAATGAGGTAAAATTTTCCATTACAAATAAGGAGTCCGGTGTCAGGTGAACAGTGTCTGATTTCACCAAGTGAACTCTCAGACCAGGACTGCGGACTATTTAGATAATTGTATTCAATAAAAAGCTTTTAACAGACCCTCTAGCCGGACAGTGCAAAACAGTTGATATCCAAAACCTCTCTTTCAAAGGCAAAACAAGCTGAAATTATGAACACACTGCAAACGATTGAAACTCTGTTAAAAAATAAAACCGGATCCAACTACACTCGTATTAAGCACACAGTACCCACTGTAGCTCACACCGGCTGTTTGAGTGCTACCAACGAACACAGTGGTGCAACCATGGTGAAGTGAAGCTGACCAACTGCATCAAAGTCACATCATGTGCTTTTAAAATGATTGGCTAGGGGCCAAACCACCTCTCTTGAAACCATGCACGGAAACCAAGTACAGTAAGGCATTAATCCAAGTCCTCATTGGTTATGATGGGGGCTTGAAGTTGGAGTTATTCCCAATCATGTGATTGGCAACAGTAGCTCTGAGCCGCTTATGGTTGGAAGTCCAACCTTGGAGAACAATAACTGATAACCATCACACACCAAGCTGTGCTGAGCCTGTCCTACAGTCAATAAAGCCGCTTAATTAACTAAGATGGAATCAACAACAAAAAAAAGAAATGCAAGAAATATGATTACAACGGATGTTCTTACAGAATTAGTACCCCCGTCAGATACAGTATGCGTCAGTAAGCTTACGGGCTGTGCGTGTCTCTGTACGTGTACGTGACAGACTGGCAGCAGGTGATTGTGTCACTGGGGCTACTGTACAATCCACCTGACACCTAACCCGATAAATAAACAAGAGCACCATAAAGTCAGATAGACGTCGGCGCTATCTCTCTCTGTACGTGCCGACACCCACCTAGTTGCTGGAAGAGCAGAGCGACACTCTTGCATGTGATAGGCAGGCTGTCGTTGAGCGGCGTCTGGATGAGCTGCCGATCTCCAGCTCCCAAGGAAAACAGCTTCTGTTCAGGGGAAAGCGCAAGGGGCAAAGGCCAGCGAAGAGGTTAGACAGCAGATAAACGATAGTGTAATAAAGTTGTGTACACACTCCGAGATGGCAGGTGGTGTGTGTGTGTGTGTGCGTAAGAGACAGAGTCATGGTCACAGTGGAGATAGCAAGCATGCACAGTGACCAGCGCTAACAGGAATTTAACCAGCTGAATGCTGCAGACACCATAGCTGTAGAACTGAATAGTAACATGTTGACAGTTGCCTCAGCATGCAATTCAACAGCCAATGCAATCAGCTTGAACTATCTCTACATCTACTCCATCAAAATAGATCATATGTGTGATGGTGATTGCTGAGGTGGAGCCCCAACACAGTCCATGACAACCTTGCACCTCTATTTATTGCTGTTAATCACCGATGAAGAGGACCAGAAGAGATGGGGAGGGGGTTAACGCCAGCACCAACATCACTGTTACTGCTGCAGTGCAGTGTTTTTATTGAAAAGTCATTTTGGTACTGGTTTAATCTTAGCAAAGGGACTCTATTGTAGCGAATGCTAATTCTTTTATCCATTTTCCATCAATGTATCTATTTTCTGAAAGCAGCTTTTTAAAGAGGGTCCTGTTGAGAAAGAGACGTAAATTCAGACCAAGTATAAACGAGCAAAAAAAAGTTCTTATCAGCGAGCAAGCTCTCCTGTCCCCTGATGCCTGACACTCCAATGTTTCTGACACCATAATCCCTGGAAAGCCTCTTCCAGTGATGTTCCTCCCAAAGCGTCAAGTGTGACTGCAGTAGGACACCGACGTCCTGGTGTTAATGCATTACATCTATCTGCTGTAAATCATAGGGAAAGGAGTTGGGAGCAGAGAACAGTCTATTCTGTTAATAAAAATGAAGTGTTCTTTTTAAAGAACTATTCTTACATTTGTCAACTACCTCAAGAGAATATTTTAAATGCTTTCGGAGATTTCCATTTAGACAACCCTCCCACCACCACCAAAATACCCCCTCCCACCCTATTCTGGATTTATTTGGGTCTCTGGCTTCTCAAAGCAACATTGGACATAAGACAGCAATAAAAATAAAGTTATCAAAACACTCACATGTGGCTGGAGGTCAGTACAATCTCTGACACCATCTTAACAAGCAATTGCTGGAATACAAACTCAAATAATTTGTTCCCAAAATGGCTGAATGGAACAAAAACATTTTACGCTTGGCCTATTGATACAAACCCACTCACAGGGAACTAAAATCACAACTGTTTTCTCCGGCACCTCCAGCACGGGTAACCTACACCTGGCAGTAGCACAGCGGCCGCGTTAACCCTAGCTGACCATGTCTGGTGGGGGTGTCCGAGGAGCAGGCTGGAGGTGGTGCTGGAGGAGGGGATCCAGACCTGACAAACGCACCCAGATTGTGGAATTTCAGGAATGACCGGTTTGGTCTGGCCTTACCTGAGATCCACCCGCTACAGGCACTAGGCACGTGAAGAGGTTGGCCACCAGGCCCTCCAGAGGGAAGTTCAGACTGTCAATGTAAACGGTGTAGATCAAACCCAAGCAGCCCTGCCAGGAGACACAGGAGAGAGCAACCAAAACTAGGTCAGATGCTGTAGAAGAACTGCAGGATGTAGACAACTATTGATTCACTAGTTATCTTAGAACACATCTTAATCATTGCAAAACTGTCTGGACAGATGTCAGCCAATGAAAAAAGTAACTGCTTAAACACACAACAGCATAATGTTTTAACTATACTTTCTACAACAAAAACCCTGAGACAGTGCACTACATAATTGTGATTTCCTCCAAGTTGAATAACACGTGTGGAGCTGGCAACACACAGTATCTCTACTGCCTTCTAAGAGCTCTTCACCCACCTTAGCTTCCTGTCTAGAAGACTAAACCTAAGACCTACATGAAAATATGTTATGGCACTGACATAAAGCAAATGCACAATGAGGTTTGTATTAAAAAGATCACATTTAGATTAATTCAAACAAATCAAGTAAAAAACTTTAGGTAAACTCATGGATCTGTACTGAGCTCAAACCATACAGTAGTGACGTACACAACATTTTTATTAAGATTTAAACGAATTATATCAGGATACCCGGAATATTTCAGGATAATCCAGCCTGGAGACCAGAATGAGACTTTTGGGTGCAAAGACTTGAGCTGGCTGGATCAAACCATTCTGCTCCTCTTCCTCATCATCATCGTCGTCCTCTTCCATCGTCTTTGATCCCTGGAAAAAGCAAAGACCAGTAATTAAAATGGAAAAGTTCAGTAGAGGGACATGGATCAGAATTAAGGCCTTGCATATACCGTTCTGTACTGTGTTGAATTGTACAGGCCAACATTGGACACGAAAAGTTCAAAGTTCGACCCAATCCCTTCTTTGCAAACTAAAACATGCATGCTTTTTTTTTGCCTGTCTGCATCCAATAGTCTGTAAAATGATTCAGTTAATGTTCCATCCAGCTCTGCTGTAATAGCACTGCCAGCACGGGGTTAGTTCCTTGGACAAATAATTAAACAACACTGAATCATCCCTGAAACATTTCAAATTTCTGGTTTGTGCAGAAAATGGTAGTGATCAAAGAAGGGTTTTAAAATATCCCCCTTTCCAATCTGCTTCACATAAAAACAGATCCTCATCGTGGATTAGAGAAGCCAATCGAATATTTTGAAATGATCACATAATAAAGAGTGGGAAAAAAACATACAATTAAAGTCAACAGAAAAGATGGCTGACCCAGCCAGAAAATCACAAGAACTAATTTATGGTAGTCGTCTTTTCAAAACAAGGCGGATCTTTACTAGGCTTAAACCACTTTGAGTACACCACCCAAACACAAACAAAACACGCAGCATTGCATGGCTTCTAACGGTAAATTACAGTGCGGCTTGGAATTGTATCTCCTTAAAACACAGCGGGTTTATCTAAAAAGGCATGTGGACAGTAGCTTTAAACCAACTTTGGCTACCATGTTATTTCATTACATTAAGATTGCTTTCAAAAAACAAATACTACAGGAAACTATGTAATACATCCCCTAAAAACATTTTCAGAAACCACCAAATCAGTTTCCAAAAATGTTCAAATGACTCATTGTCAAATAAATGCCTGACATAGGCCTGCTAACTGGAGTAGACTGCTCATACAATATTGTTCAGTCACATTGTTGTATC
Organism: Galaxias rostratus; assembly: GCA_036024795.1. NCBI lineage: Eukaryota > Metazoa > Chordata > Actinopteri > Galaxiiformes > Galaxiidae > Galaxias > Galaxias rostratus. Next base: position 7,400 of record JAVQJS010032181.1, read on the forward strand.
GCACAGTAGTCAAGCCGACGTACAAACAGCAGCTAAGTAAGTTCCCATTTAAATGTATAATTTCCCATCGATTGATTTGCTTTTCTGTGGTTCCAATAGGAAGCGTTCACAATGCTTTCACAACGCCTCACGGTACAGAATTACAGAGCAGGCTTTAGCAGACTGTTCCTGGCTACAATTCTTATCAGAAGTTCAGATTTCTTCAGATTTCTTGACAGTGAAAACATGCCATGAGTGCATTGGCATCCAGGGACCAAGAGCTAGTGGATTAAAATACTCTGGCAAAATAGGAACCACATTTCCTCGTCATTGTAAGGATTGGGTTGAATTATTAAAAGAAAATAGAACTTTTGGCCTTCAGACAGGATTCCAATCAGATAGACTGTAAGTAAGCTAGTTTATAAGTTAAGATCTTTTGAAAACCCACAAATCTCAGAAAGATGCTGAGGCAGTATGCTGGCTATGCAGGAAACCCCTTTGCAATAAACCCTTACTTCCTTGCAAACAGTAACAAACCCTGCTGGAATGCTATTTAGATGTGTTTGTCTTTACATTTCACGCCAATCTGTGACAGTCGGACACTGATGCTAATATGACCAATGAGGTGAGCATCCGGCACATTAATTGGGAACACCTACATAGAGCTATATCACCAGATATGGCCTTTGAAATGCACAAAGTCCACAGACATCTCGCTATCATGCCACACAGTGAGAATCTCTCCATCCAGCCATCGGGGAAGCCGGCCTTCTTCGCGGTTGTGACGGTGCTTCAGAGTGAGCCGCGAGTAGACGTACAGTGTTCTGGGCACAGCCCAGAAACACAGGCCAACAGTGACGGCGATATGGGAGTGAGGGGGAGGGTGGAGACCGGCTGCAGGGCGCTGGCCCAGGTGGGCTCCTCCCGCTGTTCCGACTTCATCCCTCACCGGGACCGGCATGAGAACCATAAATCCAGGGGGATTAAAGGCTTGGTGCAGCACAATCCACTGGCCCCTCCAAAAGCTCGGGGATATCCCTGAACACCAGGCCAGACAGGAGACGTGGTTTAGCCAGCCACCTCGGGCTCTCTCATCAGTTACACTACCTTCTAGGTTTGTACCAGAGAAAGAGAGAGAGATTAACTTTAAGAGCCTGACCTGCACCCACGTGTGGTGGCATAAACTAAAAAAAACGTTTTAATTTTCATGCCATCTTTTGGAACAGAGGTGGAAATCCCCAGTAAGTTCAACACCTGGCATGCTAAGAAAATGTCTCCGGTGATTGGTTATGATTCACTCACAAAAGTGCTACTTGGTAAAAAGCACCCACATTCTGGAAGAGGGACACATCACTGAAAGTCTGAGAATTCTTGCACAGTGACTCAGAACACTCTCAAATAAATAAATACGTTATTTGTGCCTCATCTACTGGTAATAAAAGGTATGGAATTCCATCCGATGGCCGTGTTCCAACCCAAAGGACGTGTCATTAGGTGTGCGCCTGGAAACGGGCCAGGACAGAATTAGCAGGTCATCTGAGGCCAACGACAAACACAGGGAAACAATAAGCTTGGCATTCTGCATGTCTGACCACTGGCAAAGGGGTTACCTCACCTTTAGCCAACATGGGAGAGAATAGAACAACTTGGTAATAGAAACCTTACCAATTTACTACACAAAACTGACACTGTCGTTTTCACTTAACTCTTTGTATTCCCCCCCAGGGTTGAGACAATTTGTTCAGTTCATCTTGTAGAGTAAACTTTGGCCAGTTCATGTGACATCCAACGCTAGAGGTGCCCGGTGTGTCGGACATTCCTCAGAACTTTTTAACAACTCCTCATAACCCATCTTGGCTTTCTACTATAGCAGTGCGCTCTGGAACATAGCATGCCAATGGCATTCCTAACAGTAAAACCTGTGCCGCTAAATGAGCAGAAAAAAAAACAAAGCCCAAAACAAAAACAAAACAATTAGAGCACAATGTAGAACGTGCAAGCCAACACGTTGCCCACCGGAGCACAACAGCTCTGGCGTCTGGGTGTTCTGTCAGTAAGAGATGGCGGGCAGGGGTACCTTACGGTGGCGAGCCTAAAGGATATCAAGAGCATCGTTGTGTCACCCTTATTGTCTATCCTACAATTCCCACATTACTCTGTGTAGGCACAACACTTCCTTGATACTTAAAAGTCACAGGCGAAAGTTGCACGTGAAAGGCCTTCTGAAGATCCCAGTGAGCTTGCAGTGCTGTAAATGGGTAGGTCATGCTCCTAACACTGTACGTAATCTAAAGCGTGTACCTATGTGTGTTTTTATAAATTGATGTGTGTGTGTGTGTGTGTGTGTGTGTGTGTGTGTGTGTGTGTGTGTGTGTGTGTGTGTGTGTCGCCGTCTAACCTGCAGGTTGACCTCGGCTTCGAAGAAGGTCAGGCAGGAGCAGTAGTGTCGGTCTGACTCGATGTCCGTCAGCACCACGGTGAAGAAGGTGGGGGCCTTCCTTTCTCTGGACAATCTCCATCCCCCTGGCTGGCAGAACTGTGCACACACACAGACACACACACATCACATCCTGTAAAGTTAGAGGGGAACACAACAGCCCTGATAGTAGACAGTGTACTGCTGTGAACAGGACTCCAGGCCGGTAGTTTACTGTACCATGT
>JAVQJS010032204.1:0-13461 GCA_036024795.1 Galaxias rostratus
GGGCAGCTTTACCCCTCATCGAGAGAGCGGTGGAGGAGGAGGGAGCAGAGTCATAAATATGCGAAAGAGGACCCCCAAGGTTGAGCGGGTGGGGGGGGGGGGGTGATGGTGGTCCCCCCCAACCCCCCCTCAGTGTCAGGAATGTTGTAATCTTCGTGTGTTAAGCGACGGCCCGACCTGGGAGTGTGTGAGCACCGTGACCCCCCTGCGTGCCTGCACTGCCCGGTCACTCCACCATCCGCCCGTTCAGGGCTGCCTTTGTCCCCGCTATCTCCACCTCCATCCGTCGCGTCGGTCCAAGGCGGACGACGTGGAGCGTATCTTCCCACCGCGCGTTTTGACTGAACACTCTGCGGATCTCTGTTCCCTTTCGCCCCAGATCTCCCCAACGGCCAGGGGGACAAGACGGGCACCATGCTGTCGGACGGCGCCATCTACAGCAGCATCGACTTCACCACCAAGGCCAGCTACAACAGCCCGGGCCAGGGCTCCCAGGCCACGCCCTACGCCACCACCCAGATCCTCCATTCCAGCAGCATCCACGAGCTGGCCGTGGACCTGCCCGACGCCCAGTGGAAGGCCTCCCTGCAGGCCAAGCAGGAGATGGCCAACCTGGGCTACTCGCTGCCCGACAAGAACTCCTGCAACAACAGTAGGTCCACGAGGCGTGAGGAGTGAGTGAGCGTCGGCCGTTGGTGGACGCGGGGGCGCGTGTTGGATGAGTTGGTGGCGCTGCAAAAGCAAACAATGATATTCTCTCTCTCTCTATTTATTAGGTGTGAGAAATCCTTTGTCCAGCCATTGACTTAACAGTTCAAGGCAAAGTGTGTTTTTGTGTGGTGCGCTGCTTGTACTTTGACTTGACATCTCCATGCAGCTTAACACACACACTATGTCACTATTTGCTTCTGAAGCCAGTCCAAGACTGGAAAAGGGGAGGCTGAGTTTTAAAGACCAACATCTTCCCCACAGCATACTTGGTCACCCTCCAAGGCTAAATAAACACCTAAAATGGAGGGGGGGGGGGTGTGGTTCTGTAAAATCAGGTCTACATTTCCTTGAGGTTTAGAGGAACATACTCCCCTCCTTCAGTGTCAGAGTAATTAGCTATCCATTTTGGCAAAACTAATATTTAAGAAAATAATCCGAGTTCATTATGAGGGATTTGACGCCGGGGTATTTTTTTTTTAAGCCTTGCGGAGTCTTGTTATATGACTAATGAGTATTCTTAGACTTTATTCTTTATACATATTTATGATCTAATTATCACAAGCTTAATTATACTTTTTTTACAGTGTGCCCCTAAAGTAATGAGTCTTGAAAGAACTCCTCGTGCAATTTTTGCTGGCATTATAATAAAGAGTTACATTTGATTAAACTGTATCTAGCAAGAAGGGAAAGAATAATGATCTCCAAGTCCCTTCTATTTTGTTTCCTTACAGCCATAATTGTTACGGCAATTATTACCTTGTGTTCACTCAGTCATCCTGTCTGGGGCAGCATATTTAACACGTCGTACCATAACCCAATAAACGTCTGCAGGAATGTTTGTGACAACCCTCGTTTTGGTGTGAATGATGAGTGACTGGCACAAGCAGGGAGTCTAGACGGTCACCCAGATGTGTGTCGGGGCCAACACCAACACCCTCTGCTTGGCTGATGCCCCTAACCGCATGTTCTGCATGTGCTCGTGCTCTCTGCCAATCACCTGACGCCACTGTGAATTTGTGCCTTTTTAACCTCCACTAGCACTCCTTTACATTCCTGACTACCGATTGGCCGATGGATTGTCTAGTAGAATGCCCCACAACCAATCACAAGATTTCAGCACCACCAGCTCTCACAACAGCTCAGATCGAAGCGGCAGCCTCTCAGGTTGGTTACTAACGCGGCGAGGGGGCCTCTCTCCAGCCAAAAACACACCCAGATGATTCCTTGTGGGCCTCTAGCATTTAATTGACTACGTTTGATTGACTGGTTTCCCTGATTGCTTTATTGATCTGGCTTATTTGCATGTACAAACCTGAGGTCCACGGGATGTTTATATTAACACTGTCCTTCTTCTTTGCCAATAATGCTTTGCTCACGGCTTTCACTGCTAATACTCACAAATCATTTCAGGGGCGTATAACTATCGGAAATGTGTGAGTAATTATCGCGGGGATTTAATTGCATGTCTGTTTTCCTTTTTTTTTTCTCAGTTGTATTATTTTAGCCGTATTTCCTAAAGCCGCAGTGAGTGTTATCTAGAATCTTAAATGTTTCCCTGTGATGCCCGTGGGCCTCTGATCTCAGAGAGGCTCCACAGAGCTGCGGGCTCTCTCTCACTGAGTCCCTGCTATCACCGCCACACTTTACTGAGGCTTTGTCTCTCACTGTGGGCACACGAGCCGACAGGAAATGGGACCGACAGACTCTGTTAGACGGTTCGAGTGGGCCATTGTGAAATTGCACACAGAGACACACATTGACGCACACAGCCACACACACACACACTCAATGAGACATTCAATGAACACACACACACAGACGCACACAGACACACACACACACACAGACACACACCATTACAGATGCTTGGCTGGGTAAAGTGGTGAGAATGCCTCTTTTTTTCCCCCTCTTCTTCTAATGGTGGCCGACTACACTAAAACCCATGTACTGAGAATTACAATGTCATTTATAGGACACCGAGGCAGCCCTCTTGTACTCCTCGCCACTGCTCTTCCTCTTTAATCTCGTTACAACCCACTGCCTTTACTGGTCTTTAATCCAATGCACTGGCAGACATTAGGCTGGAGAGGAGCCATCCCTCCAAGGCAGCGTCCTCCCTCCCAAACCCAGACACTTAGAGGATGGGACACGGACGGGTTCCGGCCCAGTCTGGCACCCAGGCTGCATTACCGGAGCTCTCTGCTGTAAATCGGATAAAAAAATAAGTGAGGGTCGTGACGACAGCAACGCTAAAATAAAAAGATTCCGATGTCCATGTTCGGATATAAAGCAGAGATGGAGAGAAGATAGGGAGAGGAGATTGGGGTTCTCATTTACATGCTGCAGACAGAGAGCGACAGGCCAGAGGGCACAAATCTCCAGATTACTTTATCCCAACATGTGCATTTCATTTGGAGGCCTCGGGATATTTTTTCCAGGAAATGTCTGGGATTTAAAGCATATTTAGACGTACTAATCTGATTCACCTGTACAGAATGTGGAATTCAATCGGGACCGTGCCCTTGCACTTACCCTTGCATGGTGGCTCTTAGGAAATTACACGATTGCAGGAATCCATGGCGGAGGCTGTCAGCCATGGAGCTATCGTGCACTTCAGGTACAGTTTGCCGTCCCCCTAGCATGAAGCAGCGGAGCAGAGGGGAGGATGCTTTTTAAGTCCTCGCCGTTCGAGCCTGTAACGCCGGGCTGTCACATAACGAATGCTCGGCAGCACAAAGGGATATTTGAATCAGCATAAGCCACGGCTTTGAGTCCGCTCCAAGTTAAGTAAAAAAAAAAAAAAGTGAGCGTTTGAAGAAGGAGAAAGTAAGTTCCGGTGTTTTCCCCAAGGAGCCAGGGGAGGGAATAATGAACGGGGCAGGTCTGAGAGAGCAGGGAGGGGAGTGGAAAAAGGGAGCAGAAGTAGAGCAGCTTTCATGCCTGGATGGATGTCCACTGGGGACGTGCTGCTGCTCATTAGAGGGTACCTTCCAGAGGAGAGGAGAGCTGGAGAGAGTGTTCTCTCCGACGGATGCTGCGGCACTGAGGACGGTTGGCGGCCTTTGGCGGTGTTGGGGTAAGCTGCTTTCACCCTCTCGCTCTGTAACGAGCTACCTGGCTTGGCTGAGCTGGAGTCAGGTGCCGATAACCAGGTGCACCCCGCCGTTTACCCACGCGCGATGTGCATAAACAGCAACTGTTACGTGAATGTCCCCGAGTCAGTGCTCGGGTTACGGTATAAGCCCCATCCACAGTGATAAATCCACTCGATTGCGGTAAGCTGCATAGGATGTTCTCCTTCTGCTGTAAGTGGCTGTGGAGTCCTCCCGCGGTCTCCGTTCCGTGGCCGCCCCTCCGCACCCACGCACGCAGCCGAGAACAGAGCCGGTTCCAGGCCACGCAGCCCTGCAGTTGCAGGGAGGAAGCGCCCACAAAAACCTCCGGTATTAATACCCAGCCACGGACTATATTTAGCATTGGCTGGGCTTTGAAGCGCGGGCCCAGTTTCCGTCAAGGGAGAATGGGTCTGGTGTGCAATTCCACTGTCGCTCCTTGCCCTTCGCTTCTTGTGTATTTTTCTTCTTCGGGGGCTGCTGTAATTCCGGCGTCAGCCGTCCCGCCCTGGAAGAGGCTCGTTTTCGATATTGACGCGCCGTCTGGGGCGGAGGGACTCTGGGTGATCGAACGATCGCGCCGGGCCGCCATTTATTGGGGGAAGTCGAGCGTCGCCCCGAGGAACGATTAGGAAACCCAATTACTTTCAGACTATACTTACACTGTGTCTTCTGCCCCGGGCCTACTGTTGTTGCTTTTATTACTCCCATTGGCTGTTCATCTTCTTTTGACACCTCCCCTTCCCCTACCCACCTCGGACGTGTTCCCTCTTGCTGCGGCACTGTGGCGATGGCGTCTCCCTTGATCGGCACCCATCCAACCCCCTCCCACCCCCGCTCATCCAAAATATCTTATAGCTATGGACACAGGTTACGTAATGTCGTCCTGTTTGCTATGACATAGCGTAAGTCGCGAGTCGTTCGCTGCCTGCCCTTAGTTTGACTGTAGGGTGGATCGACTACAAATAGAATTGACTTGTTGATGGAAATTGTTGTTTGACGACGTTAATTTATGGCCATGTCAGTGTGGGCAGTTTATTGGATTACACCATGTTTCATGGCACCAGATGCATGAGAGCCTGAAAGAGGGCCTCTTTTTTTGTGGTGCCGAGAGCAGTGATACAGGACTGTGGCAGTGAGGGTAAACCAACAGACGACATATACAAATGTGTACATCAGAGACTTTGTGGGATTTGTGTGTGTTCACGTGCGCGCGTGTGTGTGTGTGTGTGTGTGTGTGTGTGTGTGTGTGTGTGTGTGTTTGTGTGTGTGTGTGGCAACCAACGTCAGCCAGGTTTTTCTTCTGGATTGAGATGTGAGGTCTGTTTTGGCGGACTGGGACTAGAGTCTGCCGCGGATGGATTTGGAATGCAGATTTGGTCTCCCCAGTGTTCGCACACAGACCCACATAGTTACAGACGCAGAGTGGACTTGGTCATGCTGGCCTTCCACTTATTTAAGCAGTCATGAGTGCACTTACTACTCCTTGACAACCGCTATGAGGACAAATGGAAACACCAGCTGTGAGTGGGGGGGGGGGGTCTTGAGTCAAATATGATTTGAGGCAGGAAAGGGTTCTCAAAATCACCTCGCGTTATGACACAAAATATTGTGCCTAGGCTTTGGAGGCAGATTTATAAAGACGGATGGGGACAGGCGAGATCCCAGCGTCGGGGTGATACGAGTGGAAATGGATGGTGCTGATGGAGAGGGAGGTGGGGGGGGGGGGGGCTTTCTAGTGCAATAAAAGAAAGGGAAGTGTAATAGAATCTTGCCGGATTCCCTCCGGGCTGTGGACTCCAACCACACGTCGGGCCGAGTGAGATCTTCGGTAGTGGACCACAACACCAGTGGTGGTGTGGACACCGAGGGACGGGATGAGCACAAAAGGTCTGCCTCAGCCTGCTCCTTCCGCAGCCATCCCACCCCCCTCACACACACACGCGCACGCCCACGCACAACCCTGTTACTATGGAGATGGGAGACTCGTCAGCCAATCAAACGGCGGGAGCGGGCTTTTCATCCGTCGGCCTTGAGATGGGCCGATAGGCGGGGGCCCATTGAAAAGCGAGGGGGGTGAGAGAATGTTGATGACTTCTGAAGGAGATTGACTTGAAAGGAACGGTCGATGGTTTTGTCCCCTCGTGGAAGCCATTTGGTTCGGAATGCCCGTGCGTAACGGCGAGGCCTGTAGTACAGATTCATCAGGAGCCCGTTGTGTGCTCAAACGTCTTTGCTGTTTGGTTCGTTCTGCGTGGTTCAGTTCTGCTCTCCCCGAGTGCCAGTCTTACTAAATCCCCCCCTCTTTGCGGTCTCTAAGGTGGCAAGGGAGGCAAGAAGAAGAAGACCAAGGCGGCCACCAAACCCTGCAAAGCCAACGGTTCCGGCTGGGCCAACATGCCCCTGCCCCCTCCGCCCATCCACCCTCTGCCGGGCACGGAGATGGACCACTACCCCAACGAGCACCACGAAGGAGGAGGAGGGTATGAGCACAGACCACTGTCTTAAACACACCACTCCACACACACAGTCACGTGCCCGTACCCCATGGGAACATTTAGCGGCAGACACTAGACTCATCCACATCATGGAACGGGTGTGTCTCCCTTTGACGCCTTAGCAGAGGCCCCTGTGCCCCCCCCCTACTCATAGTTTAGGACAAAGCCCATCTGAACGTGTTGTTTTGACTGTGACCTTCAAGCACGCTATGCGTGTATGACCGCTCTGCTCTCGCGTCTCCGGCTTATTACTGTACTACATCTGGAGGAAACGGGAAGGATGCACGCGTGCTCACTCTCCCCAGGTGTTGTGTATGGACACACACTTACAGACACACACACACACACACACATACGGACACACAGACACACACACACACCGAAATGCTCATACTCAGACAGACTCACGCTCCCATAGACTCAAACTCGCACACACACGCAGATGGTTGCAGATCAATCTATTTGCTGATCCTGTCTTTAATTTGCGAGGGGAAAAACTTCCTGACTGCAGGAAACATTGTTCCGACGGTCCCCCGTCGCAAGCGGATAGACACACAGATGGTTTCAGATTAATCTATCTGCTGATTCCTACCAAAGAAAACTTCATAACGGCACTGTTTCAAGCTGACAGAGAGAGCACAGAGAGAGAGAGAGAGAGAGAGAGAGAGAGTGAGACAGATAGAGAAAGAAAGAGATAGCAATAAACGGAGAGAGAGAGTAATGTAGCCGTGGGGATTTTTTCCTGCATTTAGAGAGATGCAGGGGAAAAGAATGGAGAGAAAATTCATCTAATTTCATCCACTTTGCCGGATTTTTGGATGTACCATTTTAACGGCTAGAGCGCAGTCTCAGAGGGCAGCTTCCAACCGGTTGGCACGGCAGCCCCTTCCCGTGTCACGGGCTTATTAAGGACTGCACGCTGAACCCATAATCAGTGAGGGCTGTGGATCTCGCTCGTTTGAGGGGAACGCCACCCTCCCTGGAGTAGGTGCTTCGTCCTCTCTCTCCGTCGTCCAATCGGGGCGAGCCGTGGTCTTTAATGGGCTGTCTGGCCAATGAGCGGTCCCTGGCACTGTAAATCTGAGACTCCGCTTAATGGCTGCCGATTAAAAGCGGTTATGTCCCGTGGAGTGTGCGCCGACAAATTCCTCTAATGAACATTTCCTTTACGAGCGGCTCTGTTTCAACGGGTCTAAGCACAGTTATGGGGAATAATAGCCCGGCCCCCTCCAGCCTGCCGTTGTGAGGGAGGTGGGGGGGGGCGTTATGAGAAAATCCTTCATAGAAAAGTTTGACAAGGTTAGGCAGCTCCATGTACGATTCAATGACGTGGCACTTGGGAAAGATTAGCACCGCTCCTCCACCCCACCACTCTCTGACTCTCTGACTCCCCCCCCCCCCAGATATGACAGCGACGGCTGGGGGCCTCCCATGCCCGTGCAGACCTACCTCCACCAGGGACTGGAGGACGAGCTGGAGGAGGAGGAGGAGAGGGTGCCCACCCCGCCCATCCGGGGCGTGGCGTCCTCCCCCGCCACCGTGTCTTTTGGCCAGCAGTCCACCGCCACCCTCACCCCCTCCCCGCGCGAAGAGATCCAGCCCATTCTCCAGGCCCACCTCGACGAGATCACCAGAGCGTACCAACTGGACATGGCCAAGCAGGCGTGGTAAGACCCGGGGTCCCGGCGTTGACATGGGACCCTATCGAAAGCGAAAGGCTGCGCTGTGTTCCGGCGTGACTCTTGCTGTTGTTCCCCCTTCGTCCTCTTCCATTCATTTCCGCCCGCCGTGCTATTTTTATTTATGTATGATGTCGACTGTGTAGTCACACATTGTGCGGCGGAGACGCGGCCATTAATCATTTCCTTTTTAATGGGCCTGTGCAAGCGCTTAAACTCCCAGTGTGTTTCGCTCACTCTGAGAGACAGACAAATCTCCCAGCCAGGCTTGTTTAGGCCCCCCGCAGACCGGCTCTGCGTGGCCGCTTGTGCTGGTGCTCATGCGAGGCAGATGAAGACCATGCTTCATCCTGTCAGTGAGAGAGAGAGAGAGCGAGAGAGAGAGAGAGAGAGAGAGAGAGAGAGAGAGAGAGAGAGAGAGAGAAAGGAAAGGAAAGGAAAAGGTGGCGTCTTTTCATTCCGGCGCGGGCCTTGTCACGAAGGGAGACGTCGTGTTAGCCAGTAATGACTACGTTGCTCGCCGAGCATATCTGACAAACAGGAAGGAGCCAGTAATTACGAGCAAATCCCACCGCAAAGGCCCGCGTCGGAAGACGGAAGACGCGCCTGTCACCGACGGGAGAGCTCTCCTGTAAGGTGACAGCCCCGTGTCGACAGGCCGCCGCGGCGCGCCATTGTACCCGGCTCAGCGGCAATTAGCCACTCATTGTGATAGCGCGCCAGCCGCGGCACCGTAGAATTAGTGAAATTGTCCCAATTTGTTCCACGCATCGGATGCGAAGAGCGTTTCCTTTTTCTTTTTTTCCTCTCCCCCCTGAAATTAGCCTGCCAGTCGCTCTAGCGCCTCCTCCAAAGCTCTGTTCCCGTGTCAACTTCCCCCCCCCCTTTCAGTGGCTGTTTTTCTTTGTCTTTCTTTATTTCCCCTCCATCATTCTCTTTGTCTGACGATCATCGGAGCATCTTTCGGCTCTGTTCCCCACTACTGCCGTTGGGGTAAACTGTTGGGGAGAAGGCCCCTAGTTAGCCTCTGTGTTAAATGTGTGCATGTGTGTGTGTGTGTGTGTGTGGTGTCCCACCAGGCACCTGCAGGGGGGCTCTCTCCCTCCCCAGGCCCCGGCCCCTCCGGTGGGCTACGTGTCCAGCACCCTGGTGTCGGACCTGGAGACGGACCTGAACGACGAGGACGAGGACGAGGAGGACGAGGAGGAGGACGAAGGCTTCGACATGGGCCGTCACCACCGCGCCATGGAGCACACGCCGGGCTCCAGCATGGACAACCTGGACAGCTCGGTCACAGGTGAGCGAGGGGAGCGAGCTTTGAACCCACGGCGCCTTTGAAGCGTTTTCAAACAAAGTAACGGATTCTTATGTTTCATGTTTTTGTATGCCGTCTAATCGGTGGAAACGCACACTTTCCTCAGCACTCAATGTGTCTGAAATCGGTCTGATCGTAGTCTGAAATCAGTTCCTTGAAACAGAGATGCAGATGATAATGGTAGTGGGATCAGCTGTTCTTTGCACACAACCTTTGAAATAGGACCACATATCACTCCACTCATCGAACATAGTTTACTAAACACAGCTGATGCAACAACAAGTACAAGTTGCGGGTAATAAGTGTAGCACGAGGTTGTGAGATTTTAACATTCAGGGTCATCAATTGAAGAGATGTGTTTTTTCGTTGATGGCTTGTTGTATCGGTGTGTTCTCTGCTAATTTGTATGAGAATGGGATGAGTCTACATTAGACTGTGTTTGTACTAGCGGTTGTGACAGTCTCTCAAAGTTGTAATTACCATCCACCAAAAAGAGATAAGAAAGGCCATGAATTTCAAACAGGACAGTGAGAGAGAAACAAGAGAGAGAGAGGGAAGGAGAGAGAGAGAGATAGAGAGAGAGGGAGAGAGAGAGAGAGAGAGAGAGAGAGAGAGAGACTGATAGAGGGGGGGAGAGAGAGGGAGAGAGAGAGAGAGAGAGAGAGGGAGAGAGGGAGAGGGAGAGAGAGAGACCTAGCTCCTCCACAGTGCAGACGCCAGCGTCACCCCCATATCTTCCCGAGGAGATTTGAAATAAATTTCACGTGCGGCCTATTCCATTCCAGACCGCGAGGCGCGGCGCCATTTCCATTTTTACAACTCACTGAGAGCGTTTACAGCCTTCTGTCAGGAGGACACGCGAAGGGCACGACATTGGGCGGGGAGGCGGGGACGAAGGGGACGGATCCCGCTCCTCTTCTCGTCGCCGCTGACAACGGCGCGCCGGACCGCTGTGGGTATTCCGGGGATTAAGGTTGGCCGGTCGGCTTTTACCATGCCGACGCCACCTGTATCTGTCGCCACGGTCACCACATACCAAAAATTACATTTTTCTTTGAGGCCGGCTGGGGTGTTTAGGATTTATTTATTTATTTATTTTTGGGGGGGAATGAAAAAAAAGAGATTATGTATCAGGAGGATGAAGAGGGAGAGGGAGGGCAGAGAAAGAGAGGGAGAGAGAGAGGGAGAGAGAGAGAGATACGGTTGGAGATTCCAGAGGGGAGGTTGACACCGTGCCTGCAGCCCCAGCGCGTGCCTTTTCCCAGGGAGGACAGAGCAGGGGCCGTGGCGGCGGTGACACATGCTGCTGCTGATATAGTTAGACGAATAGAAAGCAGCCAGCGGGCCCTAATCCGCAGCATCTCTCCTGCACTGTATTACTCTGAAGACAGCACTATTTCTTCTTATCTCTCCGCCAGTCTCCCCCCCCACCACCACCCTCCGCTCCCCCGCAGCTTGACAACGCGAGAGACGCTCCTAGCCCCAGGGTTAGCGCAAGGGGTGGAGGGAAAGGAAAGTGAGGTGGGGAGCGGAGTGAGATTTATTGCGGTCACCATTTTTAAGCCGCGCACGGAGAGGCGGGTGGGAGAGGGCTCGCGGTGAGCGTGATAGATTTGCCATTGTTTTATTAGTATGTAAAATAGGTGTGTTTCCTGAACGTTGCACCCAAGGCCCGGTAAATCAAGAAATCCTCAGCAGTGCCCCAGAAAAAGGAAAGCCAAGCCTCCCTTCATAAGCCGTTTCTCACAGCCACAGCTGGCTGTCGGGGCTTTGCCGCGTGTTTTCAGTGCATGCCCCGGGATAACACGGAAGCCTCCTCCTCTGCAGGGAGACGGTGGATCGGCTGGCTGCTGCGTCCATGGCGGGTGGGGGTGATGAAGCGAGCGCCCTGGTGTCTGAGGGCTTTGTGTTTACAGGGCCTGTAGGTAGAATGGTGCGGGGGGGGGTGAGGGGGTTTGGGAGGCTGGCCGCCCGCTTCATCCGCAACGGGTCCTCCAGCCCTCGGCTGCTCCTGACCATTATTCTCCCATAAACCCCTTGCCGGGGCTGAGAGGAACGGGGTCACGTCTCCTGGCGGCAGGTGGAGTGCGCCCGCTCGTCAGCGCTTAACGACATGCAGATGAGGGTCCCTGTGGTATGAATCAGGTTTAATGATGGGAGGGACCTGGTCTGGCTTTAACTGCCCCCCCCCCATCCCCCTCGGCCAGCTCACGTTGACTGGACTGGCTCTATTAGCACATGGTACCTCTAGCTCTCTCTAGGTTCTCCCAGCTCCACTTCCTGTTGTTGTTTAAACCAATGCGACACGAGAGCAAGGCCTCGGCCATTGGCAGAAAAAAAACAAGAATTAAAGCAGAAAGGGCTAGATTCGATCTTCTCAAATGTTTTTGATGGGTTCGTGACAGCAGGGAAGGGCACTCCTGAGATGTTCCGGGAGCAGAGTGGCAGTTAGTGAAACTCATTGTGCGACGTGATTCGCTGAGGCAGTGTCCTCGGGGCTGGAGGAGTTGGACACTTGGGCGCTGGAGCCGGCGGGCGCCGCTCGTACTTCATTATCTGGCCTATTCTTCGTGGACGATTGGACCCAGAGGAATTGCCGTCTTTTCTTTCTTTGGAGAAATGCTCGACAGAATATTTCAAAGAAAATGGGCTTTTTCGAGATAGAGCCCAGAAAAGTAGTTACCGTCTGTGGTTTTCAGTTAGCACTGTAGAAATGGAATGTCCAGGCCTTTCACTCCCTTGGCAAGCTTATAGGATTTTTCCCTTTAATTTGTGACTAATTTGCTACCATGAGAGCGGAAAGCTCGCGTCATGTGATCCAGCCGGAGGTTAGAATCCCCTTAGGGAACGTCCCCTTTTGTTCTCCCTCACCTCCATCCACTCTGCCGGGAAGGACGCTTGAAGGCACGGAGGCTCGCAGGTGGAAGCGTTTTCAGGGAAGTTCCCCGGCGCGCTCGGCTTTGTGAGTGTCAATCACATTCCAAAAGGTTTTGCGTTCATTTCCCGGACTCGTGTTGTTTTGGTGGGAAGGAGTTGGATGAGAGTTTTTCTTCGCTCAGTGCAGCTTTTGTTCACTGGCCGTCGTGGCTGGAGGATGTGTGGGTCCACTGGAGAAGCCGACCCCTGGCTGCTCCTCTCTCCCGGTTGCCGTTCCCGGACTGTTTTGACGCTTCGCCGGCCGGCCTCACCGCGGCCCCCTCCTCGTCTCCGTCTCTCACTCCACGTGACCCTCTTTTTCACCCCTCTTTGGCAGTGCCAAATTCCCTTTGCTCCCCCTTGTTATGTCCTCACACACACACACCAACACCCCCCGGAGGTGTGTGTGTGTGTGTGTGTCAAAGAAAGGGACTCAGAGAGAGAAAGACAGAGGAGGGGAGGGTGGTGGAGCATGTGCACTTGTGTAAGTGCCACTTTAGTGAGGACTGCCAAGCCAGTCCCCCGGAAAGCTGTCACATTACCGGACGGCACTGTAGCTTGCCAGAGTGGCATATTTTTGTTGGCAGGTTAATACTTTTATATATAAAGTGCTGGCTTGGCTCTTTATATGGGAAAACATCTCAAGGCATAAAGACATAGTTACGGTAACAGCCCATGCAAGCAAAAAACACACAAGAACATTCAAGGTTTTTGCTTTTTTTCAGTCCCAGAAAGTTTGAAATTAGCTCATTATGTTTGTGGCCAACTTTGTCCAATCTGTCGCTCTTTTTGCCTTTTTTCTCCCGTGCTCAGAGACGACGCATTCAATTTCGAAAAACACGTTTTGGAGTGTCTTAGCTGACTAACCTTGCGTTCACTGAGCTGCATATGATTGGTATTCACACCCTGGCTGTAGTCCTCTCCGCGTCCTACTCCCAGAGCTCCTACAAGCAGGGATAAGAGAGACAGCCATGTATACTATTAGCTCTTTGATTCAGCACACTGTTTTGTGAGCCGCTTCATCCCTGTCACCTGAGGCTATACCTCAGCTCCGCTCTGCACAGGTGTGCTTATTCTTCTGTATCAAAAGAAGACCAAAATCAATAGGCACCAATCCCTGCTGTCCACGTTGTGTGTGCGTGTGTGCGTGTGTGCGTGTGTGTGTGTGTGTGTGTGTGTGTGTGTGCGTGTGTGTGTGCGTGTGTGCGTGTGTGTGTGTGTATGTGTGT
>JAVQJS010032225.1:0-10421 GCA_036024795.1 Galaxias rostratus
TCTCACAGCTAACTCTAACCACTTCATTGTCCATCTGTTACAGGCTGCTTCCAGACCCACTGACACTGACACAGAGGGTGTGGCTTTAGGCCACTGGCCAAAGTGTCCCATCCCTAACATCCCCACCACCTTGGACAAGCAGACTAACTGGTCCAAAGCCCTGCCACTGCCCACCCCCGAGGATAAGATGAAAAGTGACTCCCAAGTTGTCACCTCATGTGTCATACCAATTAACGTCACCGGTAAATAACATCTGCAGCTCTCGTGGATCTCTTGAATGTGTCCATCTGACATTTTAAACATTGATCTTTTTTATGTGCTTTTAGACGCTAGTTACTTGAATGATTAACATAAGTCTGATTGAAATCTCTGTGATATACATAACAAGGGGACGTGGGTTATTTTTGCAAGCCATCTGGTTATACAACGTAACTGCCGCCATTCCTTGAGCTGTATTGAAACGTTGGTTACTTCATCCTGCCTGAGGTTCCCGCTGTATAGAGGGGGACAAAGCCAGGCCTGAGTTCTAGGTGTGTGCTCAAACTTGCTATGTATTGTTTTCAGACGAGGCTTCCGTGGCTGCCTCTCCGTCAGCGAAGTCAGCTTTCCTCAGTGAGACAACTTTTCAATGTCCCATGTACAACATGCCTGTTGTTAGTTTTCTCACCCACCCACCCCTTGTACATCTTATAGCTCAGCGGGGGGAGCAGACCTTTACTACTCAGAGTAGCACCGAGCTTGAGTGAGTTGAGTAGGCCTACAGAGGTTTATGTGGCTGTACCCATGCCTGTGCAGAACCATTATAGTGGTCTCATCCTCACTGTACTGCCATCCTAGTAGATCACAGGACCGATGTTGTTTGACAGTGCATAATTCCTTTAACAATACATACAGTATCTTAATCAGCTATGACAGGCTTCATCTATATTTAGCCACTATTTATTTATATCGCTGGGGACATAGAGGTGGCCAAGTCTAAAATCCAATCCATGCCTGATAGCGACACATTGCTTGAGGTTGTCCCATAAAATCCCATTAGTTCAACAACAGTGACTTGCACAATCCTCAAGTCACTTCCTGGTAGTCTGAGAAGGTTTGTTTGTGCCTCACAGAGTGGCAAAAGTGTGTGTTGTGAATGCCAATGAATCCCATTAGAATTGTTAAAAACCCTGGCCAAAAGTATTTACTCTTCTTTTCTCTGAGTGAAGGAAGGAGGTTTTGTGCTAACACGTTGAGTCACAAAACTGTTTTAAAAAGAGAAGAAAATATATAGTGACTTGCCAAGTGCAGAAATTGTTGTTGTGCTGAAAATCCTAGCCAGCAATCACATGATAGTCATGAAGAATGGAGAGAGTTTGGGACCAAAAACAAGAAAACGCAAAACTTCAGCTAAGTTAAAGTAGGGATCCTCGTTCCAAAGATAGGCTGCTATAAGGTTTGGATGGGGACATTAAAGCACTTCACTTTATGGTTTACCCCATTTTTTTGTGTGTTCTCAAAATGCACGTTTGTTTCTGTAAAAGCTGTGTAATGGTTTCCATTTTTTTGTGATGTTAGTTTTTGATGGACTTTTGTGGATACTGAAACTCTCTGTCTGAATACATTTGTCTAGTTTAGTTGCCGTAGCTTAGGGGAGAAAGCCTCAAAAAAACCATCCAGTGTTCTACAACTTTTTATCTTGAACATCGCATGCTTTGGTAAAGGAGTGTCATTTAGTCGTCCTTCCCCTCTGTAATGTGAAGTTACTCTGTGAAATTGTCTGCCTCGCTCTTCCCTCCTGTAATTTCAGTGTGAAGGACGCGTGTAGTTTCTGGGGCACCCAAATGTTCTCTGTCCTCTCGAGGCAGTGTGAGAATTAGAGGAGAGGGCAAAACCCCTGAGCGGCCAGCCAACAAAGCTTCCTTTACATCTCCCTGTCGTCTGCCTTTGCAGGGGTCGGCTTTGACAGAGACGCCAGTGTACGCTGCTCGCTCGTTCACTCTCAGTCTGTGCTTCAGAGGAGGAGGAAGCTGAGGAGGCGGAAGACCATTACCGGTATCCCCAGACAGGTGCAGCTGGACCTAGGTATGTCAACCCCCTCTTTATAGAAACCTTATATGTGGAGTCCATTTACAAGCTGTGTGCGATTTGTGTGTTTTATTTAGATTGGTCTCACTGTGGTTTTGCATGCTGCTCCATATAGTTGGATCCTGCCTGCATTGTTAAAAGCTTTTGCTGACCCAAATAGTAAAATTATCATTTTGAGAAAACCGTGTCAGTGTCCTTGGCAAGAAATTATAAATAAGTTGATATAACTGTGGTGATCACCTCTCTGTAAAAGTATAAACTTATTTTAGTTGCTGTTTTTCACATTTTCAGTGACGTGGTTTTCTCTGCTGTGAATTGTCCCCCTCCCAGACTCTGATGAATCTCCAGGCTCCAGAGAGCGGACGCTGATCATCCACACGAGCGCCGACGTCTCCGTGTGCAGTGAGGAGCTCCTGGCCAGCCGCCTGAACAGCACCAAGGACTCCGGCTGCCAGACCGAGGACTTTGCAGTGGCCATGGCGACAGCGGCAGCGGCCAGTGGGGGGCCCTCACGGAGAAGGATCCGCTTGCATCGCGGAGGCCAGGTCATCTCCCTCCCGCTCTCCCACTCCACGGGCAACATCTCTTCCCTGCCGGAGAGCGCGGTGGACGCCGTGTTCACCGCCTCCCTGGGTGTGGTCCGCTTCCGCTCCCGCAGCCTGCCCCGCGAGGGAGGCCGGCTCAATGATGAGGGTCACGACGAGAGTGATGATGACGAAGAGGAAGAGGAGGAAGAGGAGCTCTCCCCCTACGAGGCAGAGGACTTTCTCCCCGGACCAGGGGATATGATTCTCAAGGATGAGGGGGAGGAGAGCACTGATGACCAGGCCCTGCCTGAGCACCAGCTGGGGAGCCTGACATACCAGGCCCACGACGGTAGTCCCGAGCACGGCTGGATGGAGAGGGGCCGCTCCCGGCTGCCCCGCCAAACTGACATGGGCAGCTGCGAGATCTCGTCTAGCTCGGACACCTTCAGCAGCCCCATCCACTCTGCCTCCACCGCAGGGGTGCTGGGAGGCCCCATGGACCACAAAGAGGACCACCAGTCTTCCAGCGGCAACTGGAGCGGCAGCAGCTCCACCTGCCCCTCCCAGACCTCCGAGACCCTGCCCCCGGCCGCCTCGCCTCCCCTCACTGGGTCCTCACACTGTGACTCGGAGCTGTCGCTAAACGCCGCTACCGACCACGCAGGCTTCCTGATGGACGCCTACCAAGCCGGCGGGGGTCTGCCAGGGCTCCGCACCACCAGGGCGGGCTCCTTCTCCTCCACGGCCATGGACCTCCTGGAGGACGCTGGAGTGGGCACGGCCAGCGAGGGCGAGTGGAGCTACCCCCACCCAGACCCGCCATGCCCTCGGGACTTCCAGGACAGCCCCGAGAGGTCCCGGGATGCCGAGGGCGGTAGCCTGGGCTGCCCCAGCTTTACCAGCATGGCCACCTACGAGAGCTTTTCCGACAAGCCCCCATCTGAGAAGGCCGACACCGTCTCGCACTACTCTCTCGACACTGACGGCTACTTCACCTCCATGCACTACGACTGCGGTCTGAAAGGGAGCAGGAGCTTCACGTACAACTATGCCGCCTCCGGCTCCGAATGTGGCACTCTGGGCAGGCGCTGCCTCTCCTTGAGGAAGCCGAAGGTGAAGCCCTCTCCACCCAGACGGAGCTCATCGCTGAGGAAGATCTGCAGTGAGGGAAATGTACCCACTGATAGGAACAAACCAAAGATATCCTGCGGGCAGCGGCCGCCATCCACGTCCCAGGAGGTGGCACGACTCTACCGGACCGCCTCACCGGGCTACGGCGAGCACCCACCTCCAGGGGGAGGACTGGCGCCTCTAGAGGCATGGGGGGCGGGGGTGGGGGAGGGTACTGACTCAGGCCCATTCGGTTCCACGGACACGCACTCGTTCAAAGATGGCGGGGCGGTGCAGTCGGACTACGCGGACCTGTGGCTCCTCAATGACCTCAAGTCCAACAGCAGCGACCCGTACCGCTCGCTGTCCAACTCCAGCACTGCCACGGGCACCACCGTCATTGAGTGCGTTCGGAGCCAGGAGAATGCTGAGTGCCAGGCCTTGCAGTCCGTCTCCAGGCCCACCACGCCCTCTCCTCCCTGCGTGGAAGGAGACTTCAAGCTGGCCTCGTCTCCGGATAGGCTGGCCGGCCTGGCGTCCCCATCCAGCGGCTACTCGAGCCAGTCTGAAACTCCCACTTCATCTTTTCCTTCTGCTTTCTTCCCCGGCCCTTTGTCACCCTCTAGTGGTAAAAAAAAGCCAAAAGTCCCAGAGAGGAAATCCTCCCTTGCTTCGGTGCAGCAGCAGCAGCAGCAGTCCCTGTCTTCCTCCAAGAGGGAACTGGCGCTGCCCATC
This sequence comes from Galaxias rostratus, assembly GCA_036024795.1. Classification (NCBI taxonomy): domain Eukaryota; kingdom Metazoa; phylum Chordata; class Actinopteri; order Galaxiiformes; family Galaxiidae; genus Galaxias; species Galaxias rostratus. The sequence continues at coordinate 4,440 of JAVQJS010032225.1, forward strand.
ATACCTCCCAGCCACCTCGACCTAAGTGCCCTTCACAGTACAATCAAGCCTTCTCCCCACAGAAGCCACACACAGACTCTCCAGCAGACCAAACAGCGAGGGGCCGAGACCAAGTCCGAAGTGGCCATGGCACCAGCAGCAGAGTGCGGCTCCGAGCGAGCCTCTCCCCAAATCGCCATCACTCCCTCAGTGCTGCGCTCTGTTCAGCTGAGGTCCATGGGAAAACACGGAGAAGACGGTCCCGACTGCAGCCAGCCCAGCCCGGACGTGGCCACCAGACCCAAGTGTCCCACTGTGAACATCGTGGGCCCGCCTGTCAGCAGCAAGTCCATGGAGTTTAAGAAGCCGCCACCGCCCTACGGCGCCCACCTCACCAGCCATTCTCAGGAGTTTGGGGATTTACTGATTACAACCGAGGAAAGTTCTGTGCCAAAGGAGGGGCTGTACGGACAGGACCGCCATACCCCAGCACCCCTGTGGAGCATGACGGCATTCCGAGTCCCTTCGGAGCCCCCGTCATACTCAGAACAAGAGTGTCCCTGTCCATGGAACGATGCGCAGCCCGGGGAGTATAGCGGAGAGGGGAATAGCGTGGAGTCCGAGCAGCTTCCACCACCACAAAGAACCCCGGAGCCCTCTGAGGAACAGCCTAGTCTTAATAAAACAGGCCCCACCTTTCCCTCTCTGCACAGTTTAGCCAAGCGGCCCGACGATTTTGACCAAGTGCCTGTTACGAGTTTTCCGTTGGACACATCGCCATGGCAAAAGAACGCAATCAACAATAGCGGCAGCAGACAGGTGGAGTATGAGTCATCGTCAGGTGCTCCAACCAGAAGTGCCTCACAGACCAGCGGGGAGGAAGGGTCAACGCCAGACACCGAGGACTACTTCAGCAAAGGTGACTCATTGTGCTCTTGCCTTACACACAGGAATGTAACTGGTCACATTTTACTTAAAGCTCCAGCATTGCTTCTTAGCTATCAATTCTTGTTGTTTCCAGTGGTCATGTTCTAAATGAATAAATAAGTGCTGTTAAATAAGATTTGGGTTCCATTTTTTTGTTTTTATTTTATTGTCATTAAAACATGTCTCTCTTCCTCCAGATTCCACCCCGAGTGATAAAGTGTTGTCCCCTTTTAACGAGGAGACGAAAGCAGACGAGGACAACGACAGCGTCTTCCTATCTCCCTCTAAAGCACGCACAACTGAAGATCTGTTTGCCATGATTCACCGGTGGGTATTTAGCCAAGAATGTATCTCTCACTGGGATTAGCGTTTCAACCATATGTAGTTTTGGACATATTCCATGATATTTAGTGTTTTATTATTAGCAGCTGTTCAAACTCCCTTTGTTTTTCAAGCACACTGTGCTAGCTTGCTTGAAAGTAGAAAATGTATTATTAAAATGTCCCCCTTATAGATCCAAAAGGAAAGTGCTGGGCAGGAAAGATTCTGCGGAGTCGAGTGCTCGGAACCGCCTGGGAGCTGCGTCCAGTAGCACTCCACCCAGTAACTCAGCAACTTCGCCGAGTCCCCCTACAACGCCTATGACCCCCGTGGCCTCACCTTCAACCCCAACCGGCCCTCAGAAAACCCCTGGCCCCATCTACAGGAGCGCAAAAAAGTCCAGCACTTCCAACGAGGAATTCAAACTACTGCTGCTTAAGAAAGGCAGCCGTTCGGACTCCAGCTACCGAATGTCTGCCACAGAAATCCTGAAGAGCCCTGTAGCCCCTAAGTCCCCTGGGGACTCACTGCTAGAAGGGCCCAGATACACTGAGGAGGCGCTCTCCCCCTTCCATCCGCAGCAGCAGCAGCAGCAGCAGCAGCAGCAGCAACAGCAGCAGCAACAGCAGCAGCAGCAGCAGCACCAATCGGGAGCAGATCAGGTCTTCAGCCCTTGCCCCAAATCCATTGGTGAGGGCTTCTCCCCTAAAGCTTTAATCCAGAACGCTGCCTCCAGGCAGGGTCGCTCCAGGATCCCTCCTCCTGCCAACAGCAGCCGCTACGGCATTCGGAGCAGGCTCTACACTGCACCCATGCAGGCCATCTCCGAGGGGGAGACGGAGAACTCGGATGGTAGCCCTCACGACGATCGCTCCTCTACTGGGTCTGTCTAGAACAATGCCTGTACCACCGACTGGTGTCAGCCATCTTTAAAAAAGGGGTGAAGGCGATTGGAATCACAAGTTTGAGAATGTGGCAGTTCACATAAAAGCATCAAGACTAAAATGAGAGACATTAATATTTGGAATTGGGATACGGGGCAGAAGGGTGCGGGTTTGTTAGAGAGTGTGTTTTTAACTGGACACAATGAACTGATTCTTACTGTTTGTATTTATGGGGTTGGCAAAAAAGATGGGGAAGCGTGTTTGGGCAAAGCGGATGATAAACTTGATGCAGCATGAGATGAACGAGAGGCCTCAATATCATTTGTATGTCTGTGGATGTTTCTAACACTGTTTAACTGTTATCTTTCCACGTGGTATGGTGTGTGATGATTTTGCCCATGAACAGGAACACTTAACTGATTAGGACCCTGAAGCCATGGTCCCACTATGTAACAACCCCAAGGGTCTGCATTACCTTTACATTGCAGCTCCCCTAAAACGTAACTCCCTACACACAATGATACATTTTCCTACTTATTGACTCTTGTGTACACGAACTGTACAGTATTGAAGAGAGAACCTTTGTGCTGCGAGAATATATGGTTTTATTACTATTCACATCTGGGACAATCTGACTTTGGCGTTTTTCGACTTGGGTGGAGGGTGGAGGGGGGGTCTTAAAGTAGCCAGCAGATCGGTGGGGGTCTTGTAGTAATGGTCAAATTGATAGATGGGTATTCCAATTAACCAGAAATCCTCCTTTGCACTTGATTTTAAAATCCTTTAGAAAAACCTTTGTATAATATTCACAGGAAAATACCACATGTATAGATATGTATATAAAGATGAACTATATACTGCATATGCATTCACCCAGGTTAAAAGGGTTTTCGTATTTTACCGGCCTATGGCACGATGAGACTGGTCATTCTGAACTCTCACACTTTTTGAAAACTCTTTTAAAAGTTGCCAGACCTCTCACAGATTCCAAATAAAAGTGACTGTGTTGGTTTGGATCCTTTACCAATGTCTTGTTATCTCACAAGATTAGACTTCTCCTACTTATTGTCAATTTGTTATATTTGAAATTATTGAAAAAGTTATGCCATGACTGATTTAGATCACAATAATAACCAAAGGTATTCTGTGAATACCCCTTTAATTAGATATACAGTACAGACTTGTTCGTTTTTGCTTTGTAGAAAACTGTTTTATAACCAATAATATTGATACCGATGAACTGATCTTTCATAACTGAATTTCTGGACTAACACTGTGCAATGAGTTCATCACATACTAATTGCAGGGTAGTAATTTGAGGTGACTAGCATATTTGCATTGAGATTCTTTTTTTACATTAATTCCATCATTACTAACATACAAAACATTCAGAGGAAAAATATGAAATTAAATTAACTTCTTCAGATCATATGTGAACAATTTAAGATGACTACTTACAATGATGTAAATGCATTGTAAAGAATATGCATTTATACACACTTGAGAGCAGAGACTGGACATTTGAACACGACAATCCGTGATGGATTTGTTATGGAGGGTAAGAGAGGACAACACGTTTGCAAGCATCACAATGGAAGTGTCAAGAATAGTCCAAGTGGGCAGAGGAAAGGTGTAAGGATGTAGAGAGTGGGTGCTAAGTGAGATGCCTAAATGTGAAAACTGGTGATGAATGTTGGTTGGTTGACTATGATACGTTAAAGAAGCGTGGAAGTAGGACATTGGGAGGTGTATAAGGGGAACAAACCAGGGGTCAGTCAGTGTTGTAGAAAAAAAAAAAAAAGGAAGAGTGCTTACAGCAAGTCAATCGTTGTTCTGTTGTTCAATCCAATTGTAAAGCAAAAAAAGAAAAAAATTCACCCAGAAAATGTCTGGATTTGTCGCCTCCAACCAAAATTCAGCCCTTCTTGGCGTCATGAAAACTTCCATGCAAAAACAATCTAGATGTATTTATTTATTTTTCCGTTAATATACACAGTTTTCTGAATGTGTTTTAGTTATACGAACAAAAATGTATCCCTTTTACTATTTGGCCTGTGCATAACCCTTCAGATTATTTTCTGTGGTGAAAGTATGAAATTATTTTCTGTGATAATACCATATTTTATTCAGAGACTTATTTTGTTACAAATATGCTCAAAATGAACAAAGCTTTATCTATACACACTGGTAAGTAAAAAAGAAAAGATGATTTACTATCATTATATTGATGTATCCCTGACTTTAAAGCTACTCAGAATTTTAGCTCAAATCCTGAGGCCAAAAGAAGCTGTTCCTCTCAGGATGTTGCCTCGTCGCTGTTGTCATTGTAGATCAGCCAGTTTCTCTGGTATGTGTTGCTTCAGAAAAAAAGTGGCGAGGGTATTTAATTGTTATGCAAACCGAGCTATAACTTGAAGTTGACTCATATTTGTAGTGTCTTTGTAACTTTTTTCCCTCTGAGACCGGCATCTTTTGCCACTGGAGGTGCCACTTAAGGTCCCGAGGTAATGTTTTATAATTAACTTAATTTAGGCCTTAAAACACCAATTGCTGAGCAACATCACGCAACACTGTTTTTGTTTTTTAATATCGTACAACAATAGAGCAATGACTTCTGCGGTTTGTAACAGGGTTTGTGATGGGTAATGGATCTATACACTATCATTCCACCAACATGAATATATCTAGTCTAGACATTTGCACTGATAAAGTGGGGTTTGTGAAGTTTTCAATTGTCTCTTGCTGTACCTGAGGTTATGTATAGATCTTTCCATGAGACAATTTGACTTTCCTTGAATACTTTTAAAGAATTACCATGATCTGAGCATGCTTTTAGGAGTACACAGTTGGATGTGCTTGCCAAAGGGTAGAAAATGTATACATGTGTTAGTAACATTGGGCTGTTATTTTGGTTACTTGATTGATTTGATTGAAAACATAAAACAACACTAAAAGAGGATTCATGTTTCACTGTTATGGTACTGGTTGGACTTTGGATCAGTCTGAGTGCTCCAAATCAATACATTTTGCGTGAGTCATATATTTCGTTTTTTTGTACAAATTTGTAAATACAAACCTTTCAATTTGTCAAAGAAGTGGTTAATTTGTTTCTTTTGTAAAAAAAGATGTTTTTAAAAGTTTACATTGATTCCAAGCCTTTGTATATTTTTGAGATGTGCAACACTTTGTCTTGTATTTATTTTTTAGTAAACCTTTTGGAAATCCTATCTTAAATCGTATCAAAATCAGTTTGCCAGCACACCTGGCTACTTAGTTCAATGTTGATAGAAGAGGCCAATAAATGTGACTGCTTAAAAAATACCCCAAAGTGTTATCTTCATCTTTTGTCTAACAAGTTGGCTTTTTTCATGTGTATTGTTATAGCTTTCAACAAAAAATGTTTTAGGGATTTTTGGTTTCAGCCTAAGCTAACTTAACGTTTACAGCAGAGCGTTGTCATGTCAAATGCTTTGTTTCTTTTTTTTTCTAAATAACGGCATATCAGAGCATTATTCACGGGTAGACACTCTCAAGTGGAAGTTGAACTTATTGAAGGTACATCAGAAAATGCGGAGTGGTTTGAATTTGCATGACTATTTCAAATCAATACATTTTATAAATATTTGTATATAGTTCCCAATCATCATCATTATTTCCAAGACAACAATTTGGCAGTTCACATTTTGTCATGTAAATCACACACCACAATGCAGGCCGGTAGAAAGCGAAAGACTACATTTCCTTGTTTCTTCAGGCTGACCCTATGTGAAGGCTATTTTGCCCACAGACTGAACGCCCATTCTCACCTTTCATACCACCCCCGCCATCATCGTTGGCGTTATCATACTTACGTTATTTTCTGTATGGGGGG
>JAVQJS010032253.1:0-26337 GCA_036024795.1 Galaxias rostratus
AGGAGCACCCAGTAAGTACACACACACACACACACACACACTCACACACCCAGGCACACATGTACATCCACGTACACACACACACACACACGCACACACACTCACACACTTTAGGGGGCGGATAGAGAGGGGTCCCTGGGCACCTCTCGCTCGCCAGCGTGCCAGGACGGAGAGGAAGGAGGGAGAGTCACTATAGTTCAATTACTGTGAGCCTGTGAGGCCGGTGAGCAGGGGTCGCCCGCATGCCACAGACCTTAATGCCATAACAGGTCAACGTGCATTTCACTGCTGTCTCTCCAACCAAAGTGCATGACAGGCAGGTCTACTATGAAAGGCATCAATTTAAATAAATTCACAATGCATCCATTCTTTTTTAAACCCTCGTAAATAATTCATGGTTCATTTGCTTTGAAACCACTTTGACATGCTGAGAGCTTTGGCTCTCTGGACCGGGCCAGACCTGCTCAACACTACAGAGGCAAACAGGGCACAAGCTACTCCTACTTAGATGTGATACCTCTGAATACAGCCAGACTGTCCACATATCTAACCATAGAAAAATAAATACTGTCAGCATTTTAATCTGGCCTTTAAGGACTCCATTTAGACTTTTTGTTGTGTGCAGCATAAAAAAGCATTATGGTTTGTGAATAGAAATACAAGACAGTACCACAACATCTAGGAACTGTTTTGCCCCAATGTACACACATTTGCCTTTATGTTCAGAGGCAAGACACGAAAGTGCCCCAAAGCACCGCCTTTCACTGAAGGGGCCTGTGTCCTGATCTGATCTGTGGGATGAGAGGGAGAGCCGGGGCTGGGAGCAGATCTATCTCCGTTTAGGCCTCCACCCGGCTCTCCTCTCCATTCCCCTCCTCAGACCGAAGGAGCCTGTGAGGCAATTAAAATGAAAGCTCGCCTGATCGGAACATCATCTGGATGGCAATTATACTGTGTGGCTGAGCACCAGCCATGAATTATGTAGATCCCCATCCCCATCCCCACCTCGACTGCCACAGGGAAGAGACAACGGCCTCAAATCAGGGGGTACCCACTGCCGGAGTGAGGGGAGAGACATCCAGCCGCGGCATTTTGTAAAATATAGAATTCATAACGTAGTCGGTTTGCGCCGGCAGACTCAAAAAAACAAGTCGTTACAGATCCAGCAGCTAACATGGACGGTAAACTGTCAGCCTCGTAAAGTCCTATCAGGAGCGACTGAATGGGACTCAATGGGACAATAAGGCTGTCGCTTGAAAGCCTTCCACGGGACGCTGATGCCATGTGCAGACTCGTGCCCTCCGTGTGCGGTGCCAAGAGAAAATGTTCCGTTATCAAACATTTATGATACCATTACAAAATGTTTGGTAAATTGGCCCTTAGAAAAAAGCACCCCCCTATTCTTTGCATAATTCCTCGCATGCACCGCATTTCCATTTTCGCGAGAGTATCATTAGGAGTGTATGTAGGTGGTTGACTGCTGGCATATTAAAATAAGTCATTCAGTGCTCTCGCCATATATTTTGATGCATGCTCCGGCTCTTTTGTTTGCCCCGGGTCTGGAATGGCTGGTGATGAATTGGCAACACCCACACTTTAATAATCTCTGGCTGTGGGAGGTCTGCTGATGATGTAGGCTACATTACGGCGCTGGAACAGCCAGGCCCGCGCGCGCGCGTGCTGGAAAACAAGACATTTTCTCAGCCATATCTAATTCGCCGCAGCAAACTATTTGAAACGATTTGTCACTGGGATCAAGGTTGCAGGGAGAAGGGGAAATGTGTGCTTAAACACGGGCCCATTCATCTTGCGTCTGCTTATTTCTTCTTCGGCTTAATGAAGGAAATTCATTGGATCACGCTGACAAATGTGTTGCACACAGAGGAGGGATATCACATTTCATTTGATTTACTTTGTTGCTGCCCATTATGTGTAGCCATCTGTACGGAATATTTTGTTGTCCATTTGTAAGGCAGCGAACGGAAAGGCAAACCCCTGAACACAAGGCTGCCTCAGACATTCAGACGGTTTTATTCATTTCAGATCCCCTCAACAGCTCAATTTGGGGGGGGTTTTTAGACAAAAAGAAATATAGGTTACTGCCATACAACATTTGGTTCTATAGCCGTCCAGAGGTAACTGTGTTTTCACCAAAATGCAACGCATCACAATACAAGAGACTGTAGGTCTTCTGAATGAAATACTCACACCTGCAAAGCATTCACATCTTAGCAATGGCAGCAGGCAGCACATCTTCTAGTATTCTGTCCATGGGATGCACTGGCTCTATTGCATGACAGGGTGTAAGTATGGCTGTCTGAGAAAATGTTAATTTGGATTGAACAAACCGGTTTGGCTTTAGCCTCCCATAAAATTGCAAAATAAACTCAAAGAGCTTAATCTACAACTGTTTTTTACATGAACAGAACTTCCAAGACAACAGTGACAGGCCACACTGCCACAGTGTACTAATGAACCAACTGTGACGAGCACAACTTCAAGAAAAAGAAGGAAGAAATGTATTTGTAGTTTCCCTTCAATTTTTTTGTTTCTTTTAGTTTTCTCTCTAGCTTCTGGCGAACTCAAAAATAATACAGAGGCTGCTCCCCCAGCCCCCCCCCCAATTTTATTTTGGGTTCTGTCGATGATTATTCCCGTGCCTCAGATAAAGGTACGCGCGCTCCATTTGGTGTAATCCCCAGCAGAACGCGGCCCTCCAGTCTGCTGCCTGCGAGATATGGCATTTGCATTACACCTCTCTCAGAGACTCTTTTATGTGTGCGGGTGACTGACAGCCATAATAACACAGCGCAGAGAAAAGGAAAAGGGAGCGAGAGAAAGAGAAAGGGAGGGGCACAGACGAGGGGAGAGAAAGACGAAGGGTCGTGGTCGCTCGCTGTCCTGCATATGGCCAAACTCATTCATGCCACAGTGAAAGGCAGAGGGAGATAAAGAGGGAGAGAAAGGGTCTGTAGAGAGAGGAGAGCGAAAGAGAGAGAAAGAGAGAGAGAGCGAGAGAGAGAGAGAGAGAGAGAGAGAGAGAGAGAGAGAGAGAGAGAGAGCGAGAGACAGACGGCCGCCGCTGGGTAATAATTACAGTGCATAAAGAGCCTGGCCTCCCGGCTGTGTCTGAAAGAGGCCTCGTGGAGAGAGCAGGAGACTCAGTTCATCCAGACTGCAGCGCTTCTTTCTACCTCCTCCTAATGCCTTTCTGCCTGCCTATCTGTCTGCCTGCCTGTCCATTCTGGTGGGCTCCCAAAATTAAACGCAGTTGTTTCCATTCGGTAAACCTCAACGGACAACAAAGAGATATGTCTGGGACTTTTCCCCTGAGAGAATGAAGTAACGGTTGACACGGTGGCATGGCCGAGTACGTGGCATGAAAACAGAACGCCAGCCCTATCGCGCCACACACAGACGAGGAGCGGCTGCTTTCAAATGCCTGGGGGGGGGGGGGGGCTTCTCTCAAAGGCACAGACTGCTTCAGACTCCCCCCGGCACATTCACGGTCTGAACGAGTGTGCCTTCATCGGGCTGTAAGTCAGGACTCTGTCTGCCTGCGTTCCGCCTGAGCGAGCCGCCACGCTTTCCCTGGGGACTGTTTAGTGTGCGACACACCGGGGTGGCGTGCACCCCGCACCCAGGGAGGACTTTGAGGAAGCGATAAGGAGACAGCTCCTTAATTGAACCTGTAATGCTTGCATGATTTCTGTTAATAGGCACCTCATATCCGTAGACGGAGCCATTTAAATGGCGGGGACTGGGCCCTGCCGTCGCTAAGTGGAACGAGCAGCCGATGAGTCATGGAGGTTGTAGTCCTTTGAAGTGCAAAGGGTGAAATGGCTGCCCTTCCTTTGTGCTGTCAGCGTCCTCCGTGCGGTGAACGCCTGACGGTACGGAATGGCTGTTCTGTCATGTGTAAAATGACATGGGTCCAGAACGGCTCTCCCTGGGACTGTATAATGTTTGTGTCCTAATGGGCACAGGCAGCATTAAGCGTGCTTCAATTACGATCCCTGCTCCATTAATGGACATTAGAGCACTGTGCAGCTGGGGTGAAACCATTTAGCATAAAGACTGACTCGTCCGCTGGTGTCCGCATGGAGATCTATGGCACGCAGAACAGGTTGCACTCTTTACCTGCTGTGTGACGCGGTCGTCACACAGGAGGAAGCGAAACTACATGCCGGGACAAAACGACATGCTCAGATTATGCAAAAACCTTAAAACGGACACTGGCGGTGGAATGCTGGCGATTGGTGCTGCCTCCTTAAGTTGTTCGTGCCACTTGCTGCACCTCGCATCCCGGCCCCACCCCATCCAAGAGAACCTCTTGCTCCCCACAGCGTCCTGCGTCTTTCCCCGGGTGCAGTTTAGCATAATGTGTTGTGCAGTGAGTAGACATTCGGGTTCAGAGAGGGTCGGACTGAATGCAGCACAGAGGCAGAGGAAAGAATAGACGGCGATTCTCTCCTCCACTCTGTGTGAGGGTGTAAATACACGCGCGCACACACACACACACACACACACACACACACACACACACACACACACACACACACACACACACACATACACACACGTCCACAGGCCCACCATGGCGTCTCTCAGGTCCTCTGATCCTCTGGCTTCTAATTAAAGCTGCAGCGGGGTTTTGAACAACATTGCAGACGCTGAGCGGAGGAGCAGCAAAACAAAACACACTGATTAGGCTTCCTCTAAACGCCACCACGGATGAGGTCACATCGCTCCTCTTTCACCCCCCTCCGCCCCGCCCGTCGCTCTCTCTCTCTCTCTCTGTCTCTCTCTCTCTTTCTCTCTCTCTCTCTCTCTTTCTTCCTCTCTGTCTCTCTCTCTCTTTCTCTCTCTCTCTCTTTCACTTGCTCTCTTTCTCTTTCTTCCCTTCCTAACCCTTGTTGCTTTTTCTCGTCTCCCCCATTGTTTGGAACTGGAAACCCAGACTGTGGTTTGGCCCGAGCACGCCAGACAGACTGTGGCAGATGGAGGTGCCAACCCTTAGCAGGAGTGAGGCGGCCCCAGGTCCCCGACCCTGCTGGGAGGGACAGCGGTGTGTGTGTGGGTGTGTGTGTGTGTAAAGGGTCCCGTTGGTGCAAGGCAAGGCTGGGCCGGCCAGACCCAGAAAGCGGTGAAGTAAGGAGCCTGGCGGCCCTGGCTGGAGCTTTGAAGACAGGGGTTGTGGCTTGGGTGGCTGGGTGTAGGGTTTCAGGAGAGCGCAAAGGTAAGCGGGAAAACAGGGCCATAGGGGACTGCCAGGGCGGCTGGTGGCTTGGGGTTGGTGTCCCACAGCCCTGCTGTGGGGGAGTAGATAAGACTTTGCAACAGCTTGGGCCCGGCCCCTAGGGAGATCCCAGGATGAGGGGGGAAGCCCTGGGCGGATGCTGAGAGGGCCCCCCGGGGGTCTCCAAGGTGCCAGGCAACGGGGCAGGCAGATTAGAAGCCTGGGCTGCTGATGGCAGACGCCGGCATCAGGGGAGAGGAGGCACTGGGACTCCCGGAGGTCTTACCGAGCCTGGAGTGGGAACGTTGGGAACGACTTCTGAGCGCCCGTTGTTGTGAACACGACGGTGTAGTAGGAAGATGTAGGAAGCAGAGGGACACAGTCGCAATCTCTTATGAATATTATCATTAGTAGTAGGATTATCTACTTTCCTCCAACCCCTAGGTATGACTGGGTGGGGTTGGGGGGGGTCTGTTGTGACACGTTCAAAAGCCGGTGACACATCGTGTTGCAGAGCCGCATCTCCCGGCTGGCGCATTCCAGGTCCGATCGGGAATTGCTGACCCGTCATACATTTTGCACACTAATTGAACTGCACTTACTTGGCATTAGTCACACATCTCGAGCGCACAGCTAACCCCCCCCACAGCCCGATGTTTTAGAGGTGCCCCGGCCTGCGCCTGATTAATTCATGACTCAGGGCTCCCAAAGCGGCCCGGGCAGGGAGGGATGAGCCGCTGCGGGGCCGCCTCTCCGCCTGCCTGCCTGCTCTCACCCTGGGGCGCTGGCTTCTGTCAGGCCGTGATAAAGCCCGCCGACACACGGGCAGGAATTTCCTGCGGTGATGCACAAACACTTTCCTCGTAGCCTCCTTTCTCTCCCACCTCCTGCCCAGGGCTCCTGCCATGCATATCAATGGGCTGAAAAAAAGAGGGGCGGGGGGGAGACGGATTGAGCGAAAGAAATAGGCCGAGGGAGGCGACGCGGAGGGGCGAGAAAAAATGAAAAAGCACAGGGAAAGGTGTGTGTGTGAGAGAGAGAGTGATAGAGAGAGAGAGAGAGACTGAGAGAGAAGGAGAAGACAGAGAGAGTGACTGAGAGAGAAGGAGAAGACAGAGAGAGTGATGGCGGGGGGGGGGGGGGCGGGGGCGATGGAGGCGCAGACAAACAGTCTGAGTCCATCCACCGTGACCGACTGTGGACACGCTGACCCATGGTCAATCCTACCCCCCACCAAAACACTGCAACCCGCTGGGAGAGTAAACGTCAAAATGAAACCCCCGCTCACCCCCTGTGGAGAGCCCCCAATGAGTTTACCAGCAGATAGCGGCGCCTGGCTCCGGTGACAGTGTGAGTGGGTGTGCGCAGAGAGAGAGAGAGAGAGATTGAGAGAGTGCTTGTGGAATGGGTGTACATGCATGTGCTGATACATGTTGTGTGTGCACTCCGTGTTGACGTCTGCCTGCATGGCGCGTTCCAGTGGCCGCTAAGTACATCCTGTCCCCGAGATAAGAAGAAGAAGAAAGCCGTAAGAAGAAGAAGAAGAAAGTCCATTTTCTTCCACTTAAAAAAATCTCCACGTTTGCATGTGTGATTGTGCCCGTTCAAGTCGAGGGAGTGTATCCTGTTATTTGATTACAGTCTGGCTCCAGGAATGATAACACCACGCTAACATTTTTGACAGGGATAAAATGTGAATGGATTCCCGGTTGATGAGGCCACCAGTAGGTGGCACTCAAGTTATCTCAAGTCGCCCAGACAAGCAGTGGAGGCATTTAGCCAAATGTTTCAAGTTCAAACGTCTGGAAAGTAACCTAGTTCTCATAAAAACCCCAGGCGACATGCAGGCAGGCAGGCAGGAGAGTGGGCCGAAACCAGAGGGACCAGTTTCAGCCCTCGCCGCTCCAGCTGCTGAAAACAGGAAAGCATACCGATCTCACAGCTGACACTTAAACCAGGACTCATGCCTCTACAAAACACCACTTACGCCGCCGTGTGTAATTACACACGGTGCTCTCACAAACCCACCAAATGAACAGAGCATGCCCCATGACTTTCGACCTTTCCGCAGACACCGCTCCGCCCCCAATCCAATTACGACCCCCCCCCCCCCCCCCCAAAAAAAGACAAGAAAAAAAAACAAGGAGGCACACAGCAGAATCCTGGGTGCCACGGGCGGACGCTTGTTTGGCTTCCTCTCGCAGTCTTTTTATAGAGCGCCGTCTCCCCCGCTGACAAAGTGTTCCGACGTTGTTTACGTAATGCTATGCTGGCGTTATCACGTCTCCGCGGGGACATGAGTGATGGTGTGAAAGTGCCGTTAGTTGCTGAGTTAGTTTGCATGAGCGCCGATAGGATCTCCAGAGTCGCCCCGTCCACTGTCCATGATTCATGTCCTGCCCGTCTGCCGGAGGAACAAAACAACGGCGTGTCTGTACAGTGCCCGCCGCATACCCACCTGTCGTTTCAACCCCCCCTCCCGGTTCCAAACGCTACATAAATCACGCAACAAAACCCTAAAGTCTTGGACAATCTCCTTGCAGACGTCCTAATCTGGGCTGCGCCCGGTTACGCCACGGGGAGACAGCCAGACACATAAACACATCACTGGAGTCCTAGGGAAGAAAAAGGGGGTCGGTCACGCGGATATCCTGTCGGTCACATCCACTCCCTGGATTAGTTGGCCCGAACGGTGACTTTTACAAAGTCACAGAGGAGATGAATCTGATAGCGGAGTGTCAGCCTGGACAGTAAAGTGTCCGTCTGTCTGGTGGGGACGCGGTGGGGAGCGCGTGCGGGGAGGCCGACACGTTCAGGCGGGGGAGGGCCACAGACACAGCCAGCCGGCTGGTGCAGCAACACTACAGCGCCTGGAGGAGACCCTCTAAATCCCGCCCTATCGACCGGTGGCCAATCGAAGGCACTGATCAGCTTATTCCTGATCACTCCACCCCCCATCCCTCTCTCTCTATCTCTCTTCTCAGCGCTCGGCCTTCCCCCATCCTTCCTTCTCTTTTCATCTGCCCAGTCTTATTGAGCGGCTCTCCGTCCGTGCCACAGCAGCCTGGGGCTTTGATCATGTGATGCTCCCAGACATGGATCTATACGCAGACGGCCCCCATCCCCCACCCTACCGTGCCTGGGCCTCACACACACACATACATACACACACGGACACACACACACATAAACCCACCCACCCCCACACACAAACACACAAACACTCCCTCCTCTGTCTTTGACCCTGTGGATAAATGACTAAGACCATTTGCAGACATATGCAATCTATAGCGGGCCTGCTTTAAATTCACCACTCTCTCCCAGTCCTTTTATGTCTCTGATTATTTATCTATGTCCGGTCTGCATGGCCACGTGGCCACTCTGCTACAGTGCCCTTGTGAATAAGTAGGGTTTCACTCAGGCTTGGTCTGTTACCGTGCAAGGGGGGAACGTCGTCCCTGATATGTGACTGTGGAAGGCGGACGTGCATGGCGAAAGCACCCGCGGGAATCACTGCACTGGAATATTGCTTAGTCGATGAACATTCGACCAACAGAAATTAGCCCCCGCAGTTTGATGCGAAAACTCAACCCGCACGGTTGTTTGCCAGTTAACTGTACCGAATTTCGCTCGCTCGCTCAAAACCGTCCTCCTATCGCGCACCAATCAGAGGAAATGTGCTATCGAGCCGTCGTACTTGTGATAGGCTTCATAAATACTACCATACTGTATCTAATGAGATATTCTGTTCCAAGATCAAAGCAGTGCACGACACACAAGCACACGGCTATTTATTTGATCCTTCCCAGCCTTGGTAAACGGAGGTAATTTGTTGATAAGGCTTGCATTTATTTAATTTTTTTGCAGCCAATGAATGGAGTCAATCGGAGGAGGGGGTTGGGGTGGGGGGTAGGGGATGGGTCACAGAATCAATGTCACACAGAGGTCGTTGTCGCAGGTTACAGCGCTGGAAAACACAAACCATTACGGGGACTTTAAATTCAATTGTTCCCGCGAAGATAGACACCAGCGTAAGTCATCAGCATTACGTTGCTTTGATAACACGATGTTTACCGACGTTGTTTTATGTTGAAACGTGGTTGTTTTGAGTACAGACGCCAGAGCACTGAGGTGTCTCCTTCCTCCTCCACTCCTGCAGCGTTTTACATCACGGCCTGATAAGGGCTGTTCGAGACACGTTCAATCTATGCAAACTGTGGGAGCAAAGGAGAGGGGCAGATCAAAGATAGCGAGGCCGTGGGGGCGCGCACGTCGAGCCCAGCGCACCGCAATTTGAGTTGGGCCGTTAGCGACACTTGATGACCTGTCTTTAATCTCGTGGCGCAGGTTTGGAAACCTTTCATCTTCGACCCCCATGCAGGTCAGTAGGAAAAAAAAAAGAGTGGAGACACGGTGGACCGGTGGTTCATCTGAAACCTCCCAGCGACCTGGAGGTCATCCCGGGCTGCTAGTCTAGCTAATGTGCTCAAGCTGCTAATGAAGGCTTGGTGGTGATGTATTTGTTGTCGAACGTCTGGCAGTGGGAGAGAAGGTGGCCGGGCCATGGAGCCATATCTATCTCAGATCAAACACTCGGGACACAAAAAGGGAGTGTTAATCCGTGTCAACATGAGCGACGCATTTATCACCCAACTCAAACAAACAACCCACATGGGGAGAGAGAGAGAGAGAGAGAGAGAGAGAGAGGGGGGGGGGGGGGGTCACACACACACATGCACAGGCACAGGAACACACACAAGCAAACACACACACACCTCTAAGATGGAGACCATAGAGAAATGTGCATTCGGGTTGTGTGTTTGTATGTGTGTGCTTTTTATTTATGCCTGCGTGGGTGATGCTTTCTCAAAGCTGATGTCATGCCAGGGCCAATCGTCCCCCTCCTCAAAGAGTAGGTCAGTGCTCATCAAGCTGACGGGAGGAGGAGCGGGCCCGCGCGGTGACGAGCGAATACCCGGCCGCCCAGACTCCCGCGGACAGGGCCCAGACACTGGGCTGCCGGGGCCAGAGCCTCAGTCCCAGCAGGGGGGCTCCTATGGTGAGCGAGCACAAACCCCATCTCCATGGGAGGGGAGGCCGTGACGAGAGCTGGATTACGTAGCCTTGTGTCGGAGTTATGGAGGTGGTGGTGGGGAGTGCGAGGGGGGTGGAGGTGTGGGGGTCGGGAGTGGATTTGAGGGGTGAGGCCAGTTAGATTGACAGAAATGCTCATCTGATGTCAGTGGAGGGATGGGGCGGTTAGGGAGGAAGGGAGGGAGGGAGAAGAGAAAGAGGAGGAGGAGGGGTTTTTAATGCCATGGCCAGACATGAGGCAGTCTCAGAGAGAGAGCGAGGGAGAGTGAGATAGGGAGTGCGACGGTAAGAGAGAGAGAGAGAGAGCTGCTCGTTCTCATTGACCCACTTCTAGGCACCAATCAATAGCCAGCCAGTCCCTGAGGTCTGCTGCGGCAGAGGGACGAGAGGCCAGGCCGGCGTGAAATGGCCCTTATCAAATTACCCACTCGGCCCACAAATGTAGAGCGCCCAGGCAATTAACCGGAGAGGCCGCCCCTATTAGGAGAGCCGAGCCTCTACCTCCGGGACTGACGCAGCGTGTTTGATGTGTTCGATAAATAAAAAAGCAGCAGAAACCTTTTTCTCTCATGACCGTGGCATCAGTAGTCTAAGGCTTAGTGCCGCAGTATATCTCTGCCTATAGAACGACACACAGAAACACACAGGCGGATGGAGGTTCAGTCTGGATCGTCCCGGTGGTTAAAAGGACCTCTTCGTGCTGGCACGGCTGCATTCACGGTGGCATGACCACGCTGCTTTGCTTACCGTCCCATCAGAGGCGATCATCCGGGAGGCTAAGAAAGCGGAAGTGGGGAGGACAGGGAAGCTCGCGGGGCCGGCCCGGCTGTTTCCAGCGCCAAGGAGCCCACGAGCATTTGCATCTGGCTGCCAGGGTGGTAACACAAGCCGAATGTGCCGTTGGAAAAACATGCCTCTTAAATCAAGGCACAGTCATATGCATTTCCCGCGAGCGCCGCTTTGAACCCGGGTCACGACTAGGTGATAATGAGAGCGTGTTCATAAATGTGTGCGTGTGTGTGTGAGCGCGGGTTCCTCGTCGTTAAAGTGATGTCATGTGTTTATGCAGAGTGTGTGCGTGCGTGTGTGTGTGTGTGTGTGTGTGTGTGTGTGTGTGTGTGTGTGTGTGTGTGTGTGTGTGTGCGTGCGTGTGTGTGTGTGTGTGTGAGGGAGAGCCCAGTGCTGTTTGTCTGGTGAATTATTCAGCCGTGTCTGAGAGAGTGCTTTAAATGCCATGTCTGGCACACAGGAGAGTCGCTGGCCCCACCATGATTTCACAGGCGGCTGGGCAGAGGCAGAGGCACACACACACACACACAAACACATACACACACACACACACACACACACACACACACACACACACGCACACACACGCACACACACGCACACACACACGCGCGTCGTCTGTGTGATGAGGGTCACAAGTTAAATTACCCACTTTTGACCGTTTTTTCTTATCCCGTCCCCTCATACAAACATACTATCAATACAAGCCGAGCCACAACTTGGCGCGGGTCTTATTTAATCAATGGCCGCCGCGTGTTGGCCGACAGATCATAGATAACAGGCGAGGTGGGATGGCAAGTGACTCAAAGCGTTTGGAAAGGGGGAGGAACCAGGGAAATAAATACGGGGGTAAACGAGCACTTGATGGAGTCCAGATTGCGTCATGTGGCTCCCATAGAAGAGCGAGTGGCACGGGCAGGGAAAAAAAACAAACAGGAACAGCAGGACGAGGATCAGACACCCCACTTTTCTTTCTTTCTTTCTTTTTGTCTCTTGCCATCAAACCCATGGTCTGTTTTCCCACAAGGAACAGCCGAAGCAGCCACCACCACCACAACAACATCAAGAGCAGAGCCAAACGAAGACGTGCCAGCAAGAGTGGAGCCTTCGCCTCGTCCACGGCGGCCCTCCTTGGAGCTCTGGAGAGACCATCACAGCGGTTGGCCTCGATTGATGCGCAGCACGCCGCAGACGAGCCTTAAATATTCTCATGTCTTTCTCCCGGTCCCTGCTGGTCGCGCCCAGACACACTCTCTCTCCCACTTATGTAACTCGAAGTGCAGTTTGCGCCAGCCCTCCGGAGCAGAACTCTGTCCCAGGCTTCTCCCACGCAGACACAGACGGGGAGACACCCTCATTAGAACCTCAAAAAGCATGAAAATAAAAATAAGATGAAACCCTGGCACCCGGGCCCCCCCACTGAGAAGCCCATGAGAAAGTGACGCAGAACTCACCCCCCCCCCCCCTTTGCAGATCAAATGCCACAAGAGCAATGTCTTCTTTCTGACTGCCATCCATGTGAAGACATAAAGATGTACAGCAGCGGCGCGTCAACAGTCTGTCTCTGTGAGGGGCCTCTCACGAGTTCCCAGTCAAAACAACATTCCACGTGGCCGTGTGTCAACACACCAACAGCCTGCTCACTCTCACGCAGACAGGACTCCCTGTCCGACCGGCGGCGCAAACCTCCCCTCCTCGACGCATCGCTGTCCCTCCTGATGGAGTGGAAGAGAGTGGAACTTTCCCTGCCCAGGATTCCTGCCTGACGAGGCTTTGCGCTGACTCCGAGAGGGAATGACGAGGGCCAGGGAAGCAGGCCCGACCCGTTCCCGACCCGTTCCCGAGGAGTGGAGGGCCCACTTGACAAGCGTCCCGGTGGCCAGCTGCCTGCGGGGTAATAACCACTCGCTAACATCTGTCAGTGACGGCACCCTGAGAATGCCTAATGAAGGACGGCCCGCCTGACTGAGAGAGAGAGAGAGGGAGAGAGACAGAGAGAAAGCGAGAGAGAGAGAGAGAGAGAGAGAGAGAGAGAGAGAGAGAGAGGCCCACAACCGAAAGAGCACGGGATGAAAGCCATCAGAGAGAGAGACTGGTTAAGCAAACCAAACAAACCACACAACAACCCGACGGGGCAGACGATATGCAGATGAGATGAAAGCAGAAATGCTGACCGAGTCAAAAACAAAGCAAAATGGCCGCTCGGAAGTGCCCGCTAATCAAAACCAAGTCCCTGGACTCGCTTTCAGTTAGGAACTTAAGAGACGACGTTGTGTTACAGAGAGACATGCAGGCCGAGACGAGACCCCTTTAAAGTCTTTGTTTCATCAACTTGACAAAGGCTCTTTGGATGTCTGTGTCTCAAGACATTTCAGCACAGAGCTCGGTCTCTCTCTCTCTCTTTCTTTCAATGCTCTCTCGCTCTCTCTGTTATTAGACACTGTATCCTCCAGCGCTGTCATTCATCGCAGAGATGAGAAGCTGACACACTGCCTTCTCCCCTGCCATGGCTGGTGGAACAAAGGGCCTCCTATGACTGCAGACCATGACACAGCGTGCACTTTCCGTATGACTCAAAAACAAAATGACACAACACAGTGAGTCTCAAAAGGGATGGGTTAATGTACTCTCGAACACTAAACAACGCCGCAGACATTGCACTTATAGTCAAAGCCTGATGACATTGTATCTCAGCACTGAAATATTTGTTTGTTTGGGAGAGGAACAATTGGAGCGATTGGGTTTTTTCCTCAGAAAATGGGATCCAGATGGGAGGAAAAGCCACCATGTGATGACACAGTGAACAAGACAGTTGCTAAAGACATATCTGTTTAGACATTAGTACGTACCAGGTCTGGATTTGATGTATGCATTTTTAATGTAATGTGTTTATATTTTGATGTGTTTTTTGGTTTGCCCTTGTGAAGCACCTCGTGCCATGTCTGTGAGAAGGGCTATACTTACCCACAGTGAGCGGGGACGGCTGGGCGTGTGAGCAGCGTCCTCCCACCACGTCTTCTCGTTGGGAGAACACCGCACAGTTCACTTCTTGCATAACAATGGGGGCTCCTCAGCGGCACGGTGCAGGGGTGATGCAGAAAGATTTTTTTTCCCAAAGCCATACACTAACCTCCTCCACATTTATTGAGTCTTTGACTGCTGGGAAGTTCATTTCACTTCCTCTTTCCCTCTCTCTAACACCCCTTGCCTCTACCTCCCTTCCTCCCTCTCTCCCTCCCTCATTCCCTCCCTCCCTCCGTCTGTCGCATAACAGCTTCAGCCACAGTGTGCTCCGCAACCCTAGTGAAGCGCCAGTAAGTCCTTGGACTGGTGAGTGTTGTCTTCTCCAGGATGATGTAATGCTCTGGGGAGCAAGGCCAGCAGGCAGGCAGGCAGGCAGGCAGGCAGGCAGGCAGGCAGGAAGACAGTCATGCAAGCCAACAGGCATACATGCAGGTCGATGTTGGACCAATAGAAAGAAAGGTAGGTAGGCAAAAAGAGAACCAGACAAACGTACAGACAGACAGACAGACAGACAAACGTACAGACAGACAGACAGACAGACAGACAGACAGACAAACGTACAGACAGACAGACAGACAGACAGACAGACAGACAGACAGACAGACAGACAGACAGACAGACAGACAGACAGACAGACAGACAGACGGCATACATGCAGGTTGATGTTGGACCGATAGAAAGAAAGGTAGGTAGACAAAAAGAGAAACAGACCGACGGACGGACAGACCGACAGATAGACAGACAGACAGGAAGACAGACGGGCAAGCCAACAGACAGCCGTGCATGCAGGGCGTTGCTTGGCAGATAGGAAGGAAGGTAGACATGCAGGCCGACAGGCAGACAGACATGCATACAGACAGACAGACAGACAGGCAGACAGGCAGACAGACAGACGGATGGTGTTCTGCTGTCAGTCCGGGCCCGCTCAAGCACCAACACTCTGCCCAAAGATCACACCGTGCCCTTCCACAGCCGGCCCAACTGCTGGGTGATAGATCTCCAGTTATGAAATGCATTGCATAAAGATGTTTCTTTGAAAAAACAAGCAATGGTGTCAACGAGAAAAAACGGAATTGCACCCGAGCGATATTTCAGTGGCTTGAACTCAGCCGGTCAGACGGTGAGCCTTTTCCCTCCGTGTGCAGATTTGAAACTTTCAGCAGGGGCCTGCGAGGGTGTGTTGAAGTGTGACTTTCTGCAGGTGATATCAAATGGAGGTCTCACGTGGCTCCAAGCTGGAAGGCAGCCCAGCCAGTGCCCAGTGGACCAAGACATACCTGAGTGACAACTTGATGAAATGAAACCCACTGCAATTTCTCCCCTAAGCCAGGGGGGATAGAAGAATGCGCTGCATTGTGGAGATGCACAGAGGGACATTCTGAGGAAACCGGTTCACGGTTCTCCTGAAGGAGGGAATAAAGGAGACGACCTGGCGGTTCCTTTCCCATGTCCGACCGTTTCCGACAGGAAGCTAATGACTAATCAGCTTGGGTTCCCCTCATCGGACGGGAATAACAAAAGCACTCAGTGGAATGGCATGGGCCCGGGAATACAGTGCCGTACTGTTGGAGTCAAGACCCGTGGAAAAGAAAAAAAAAACACTCCTCAATCAGACTAAGTAGTCATGACGACTCCCTCCATATAGCCCATGCGGCTGGGCCGCTGATGTAACGCTGGAGGGGCTCAAAGAAATCACAGCGGCGGTTTCCCCTTCCCCCGATAAAAAAGTCAAACGCCTCGAGAACTCCCGGAGGAAAGTCATATGAAAGGAAATAGGAACTTCGACTGAGATGGGAATGAAATATTTAACCTTGATTGAAGTGGGAGGCCTCCTGTTGGCGGCCACACCGCGGCTCGCGGCTAGGCAGCGCAGTGTTAGCCGTGCATCGCCGACACACCGCGCCTTTCAGTCTCCTGACACCCCTTCTGTTCGGTGGCTCTATAGAGTGGCTCTATGGACTGAGGCTAGCGTTCCGTTTCTCAATAATGCATGTCACCCTCGCAAACCTTGGTATCGGTGGGGCGTTGCGCACTGGGGGCGACTAAGAGCCTTTCTTTAGACGTTGAACCGCTGTTAAATACAATATGGCTGCACTGCACTGCCAAAGTTAATATTATGTACTGGAGGTGTTTGATCTCCATGGCCCAGAATGCAAATGGAGCGCTTGTGCCGCTGGCCCCGGTGCGACAGACGCCCGTGGACTGACAGACAGTCGTGGGCCCCGGTCAGACTTTGAAGCCAATGGGAGGTGAATCAGTGAGAATGCCTGATGAACTCCTCGCTCTCTCGGCACGGCAGGGGGCACAATGGCACGCGCATGCGCACGCACGCACACACACACGCACACACACACACGCACACGCACACTCACACACGCACACACACACACACACACCCATGCACACACACACACTCACAAACAGACTAACTAACACACGAACACACACTCAATAATCCCATCCCAATAACAGCGTTGCCCAGTTTGGAGAGACATGCTAAGGACTGTGCATCCTGATCAAAAGATACATCTGATACAAACAGCCTCCGCTTTGATCCGACACGGGGAACCATGCGGAAGAGGATAATTTCGCCAACGACTCGTTCGAAAAAAGTATTTTTCATTAACCGGCCAGGTAACACCCTCCTGTACCAACAAGATAGTGTTTAACAAGAGAACGCACCTAGAGGAGCCACTGCATGCGAGAGAGTGGTGGACCGGGAGATCAAAGGCTCACACCTTCCTGATTAAGTTTCCATACCCCGGGTCTGGAACAGCCAACCCCAGTAACGTCTACACGGGGGCCTGCATGCGTACACTGCGCTGCGTGCGTGTGAGAGCGAGAGTACACTTGTCTGAGTGTGTGAGTCGCACACCGACACAAAAGTGGGGTGCTACATCTGTCCGGCCCCATCCGATGGTGTGTGTTCACACAGCATATGGCAGGAAGGTGTCGAGCGGAGGGCAGGGTGTATGTTCGTGTGTGTGTGTGTATGTTCGTGTGTGTGTGTGAGTACCAAGGTGGTGTTGACAGCCACCGCAGAGCACTACCTGGCCCACTTCCACATGATAAATTTAAATGAATGAATCATGCTGGTGACATATGCTCAAGCGACTCTTCCTGTGCCAGGAGCCTGGAGGTCCAGTCCTCCTGAAGCCGAATGGTAATTCCACAATCTGTTCCCCGACCATCTCAGGGGAAACCCTCGGAAATAGAAACGGCAAGGAGCACCAGACCTCCACTGCTGCATTCGCCTCTACCACAATGGCTCACGTTGGGAACTGGAAAAAGAATACATAAATTTTTGTTATTTGTTTGTTATTTTAGTTGTTTTTTGGTCACTAGAAATTAGACGTCAGGCCAAAGTTTCTTTTAATGTGCTGTTGTAGTACTTGACCTGGATCTGAGTGACTCTCAAACAAATAAATGCCATCGATGATTACAGGAATATATCAATTTCTTCAAGAGCATGCTTGTGCCGGTGGAGGTTATTAGAGCTCAAAGGACATTTGCCTTGCCAACGTGATGAGCCATTTCTTGCCTGCCAAGAGGCGGGAAACAGGCAAGCAGGCAGGCAGAGAACAAGCAGGCAGAGAACAAGCAGCCAGGCAAGCAGGCAGGCAGGCGGGGAGCAGGCAAGCAAGCAGAGAACAGTCAGGCAAGCAGACAAGCAGGCAACAGGGAACAGGTAGGCATGCAGGCAGGCAGGCAGGCAGGGAACAGGCAGGAGGGGTAGAACAGATAGGCAGGCAGGTGGGGAACAGCCAGGCAAGTAGTCAGGCAGGCAGGGAACAAGCAGGCTAGCAAACAGGCAGGCAGGCAGGAAACATGCAAGCAAGCAGAGAACAGGCAGGGAAGCCAGGAACCAGGCAGGCAGGTGGAGAACAGGTAGTCAGACAGGAAGGCAGGCAGACAGGCTGCAGGGAAAAGGCAGGCAGGCTGGCAGGCAGGGAACAGGCAAGTAATCAGGCAAGCAGGGAACAGGCAGGCAGGCAGGCAGGCAAGCAGAAAACAGGCAGACAGGTAGGCAGGGAACAGGCAGGCAGAGAGGGAACAAGCTGGCAGGCCGGTGCCCAGAGCTGACGTAACAAGCCCCGCTCCCCCAGATGGCTTTGAAACCCTATGCCGTGTGACTCTTCCTTCCCTCCCCGCACGTCACATATCAAAGAGGACTGCCAGTTTCAACAGTCACTCTGATCATCCCCGCTACCGGCGAGGCCTTAATCACTGCCGTCAGAGCCGTCACATCACCAGGGATACAGTAACCGGGTGGCTTTCTCTGCTGTTCACCACGGCGATAGGAGGACACGCTTCTTTAAACATGAACCCAAACGAGTTCAGAACAGGTTTACAAGGAAACCAGAGCCCATGGGAGGGGAAGTCCAACTGTAGGAACACTACATCCTACATCCACAAAAGACATAAGCATGTGTGACACTCCTCTCGTGGCCTCCTCTCACTCCAATGCATGGCATAACAAAAATAATCCTGTCTACGCAACTGGGCCGAGTTCTATCCCTGTCCTGCACGCACACACCCGCGACCCTGCAACGCGGCCCACTCCTCAGCTAACGCGAGTCAGCATGTCAACACAGCTCCCAGCTGGGAGTTGATAGGGCCTCCGAGAGGAAAAACAAAATCAAAGCCACAACAAACCCCGTGTTCAAAGGCCTGCAATCACACATACTGATGTATGACAACCAAAGGCAGAGAGCTTACACTGTATGTTCTCCATTAGGGCAAGAGAGATACGGCGTGTCGGGGAGAGAGAGAGAGAGAGAGAGAGAGAGAGAGAGAGAGAGAGAGAGAGAGAGAGAGGCACGAGTGGATCTAAGCCTTTCTGGATCTTAGGGAAGAATGATGATTACTCAGCTCTGCCCTCTCCCCTCCTCCCCCCGGCATGTGCGGGGGGGGGGGGGGGGGGTTCTGGGGGCACACATTGTTTTGAAAAGGGGCCAGGGAGAATGAAAGGGAGAGGTTACTTCGGCACAATCCGCCATGGCTACCACTCTAGATCAAAGCCTGGTAGATGTGCTGCCCCTCTGCCCCCCTCCCCTCAAGACCACTTCTGAGAGGACTATGGGCTTGCTCGGCTGCGGAGGGGGACAGAGGCGCCCCTGTGTGGGCCAGCCTGATTAACCTACGAGCCCCGACTGGCCGCCAAAGCCAGACAGATCCTCTTTCCAAAGGCAGGCTCACCCGCTGAAATGGGACTCTCTAATTCTCTACTTCAAAGCAGGCGGACAGCGAGAATGAGTGAGAACAGAGAGATGGACAAACAGCGAGCCAGAGGGCCGGGAACAGAGCGAGGGCCAGGGACGATGGGTAGTGCTCTGATTGGCGCGTTGAGGCTGGCTAGCCGGGGTCATGGTTTTGAACTTAGCCTTCACTGAGCCTGCGTCAGTGTGCTCGCGCATCGTGGATGTTCCTCCCTGCTGCAACGAGACAGAACCTTTTGCCCGGTCAGGTTTTGGTCTGCATGTTTCTTCTTCATGTCATCCCGCCACCCCCCCCCCCCCCCCCCATAACCTTGACGGCGCACAGCTACAGGGATGAAAGACAACCATTCCTGCAGGACTTGGAGGCACACTTTGAAAGCAACACGGCACCATTTGAAGCATCAGGGTCCCCGGCTGGAGACACGAGTGGCTCCTGTGTCACCTCCACGCACGCCCTCCTCCTCCTTCTCCTCCGCCTCTCTCTGGGACGCAGGCAGGCGCGGGGCCAGCAGATGAGACGGCCAACGCAGCCGTGGAGAAGGGCCAGAGGCGCACGCTCGGTGACACAGGCAGAGGGACAGATACAGATGGCCCTGCCCACCGGAATCATTCATCAGGGCCGGGCCGGGGCTAACGCTAACAAGCGATGCATCAGTATATCCGAGGAGGAGCGGGTAATGGATGGCCGAGGGGAACGAGTCGGGGGGCTTCGCGGGGAGACGGAGCCGGCGCACCTGCACAGGAAGTACACATCTGTTACTCTCCAGTACGCGGCCATGAATCACTCCCCCCTACTCTTTCCAGAGTAATGGTCTCCCTCCAGTGTCTTTTGCTCATGAGCTATCAAGGATGGACTGTTCTGTGGCCCAGAGGTAAGGCGTTGAAGGCGCGGCTCTCGTTCTCTTAACCTCGCAGGGGGGACGTGGGGGCTGAGGCACTGAGCCGGCGGGCTGGTGAGGGAGTGAATGGGTTATGGCAGGAGGGCGTCACCCTATTCCTCTGGCCCGGGGGACGCCAAAGGAGAGGGGTTGTGATCTGATATGTGACCCTGGGGTCGGCTGGACCTTGGTGAGGGGGGGAGCGAATGACGACGCCTCGTACATGTAATGAACCAACACCCCCCACACTTCCTGACAGGGCTGACAAATCACCGGCCCGTCGCGTGTCCTCTATGCTCATCCCCTTTCTCTAATGAGGGCCAGCGGCAGAGCAGGAAGGGATGACATCAGCAGTGTGGACGCGTGGCATCGCACGCCGGGACAGGACGGGTCAGAGGCTGTCCCCGCCCACCGTCTGGCTCTCCTTCGTTAAAGGGGGAGTTCCTACGAGGAAAGGCGGTTCACACAGCGTGGCTCGCCCACAGGACCATGGCGAGACCCCCACCGAAGGGCCAGGAGTGGTGCTGCTCAGTCACCCCCCTGAGGGCAGGCCTTTGTCACGTCCGCAGACTCACACCACCTGGCTCACAACCAGGCACCAGGGACGTGCGTGTGTGTGTGTGTGTGTGTGTGGTGCATGTGTGTGTGTGTGCGTGCGTGTGTGTGTGTGTGTGTGTGTGTGCGTGTATGTGTGCGTGTGTGTGTGCGCGTGCATGTGTGTGTGTGTTTGTGTGTGTGTGTGCGTGTGTGAGGGGGGATCACAGATTGGAAGGCTGACGTCTGCCTCCCCCCCACATAGGACCGGGGAGGGAGTTGGGGTGGGTCTAAGTCCTCACTCTCTGGGAGAACAAATCACCGCGGTTGCTGTTTCACCTACTGACACAGAAAGAGGGGAGGACGGCTGCTAATCCAAGCGTGTGATGGGAAAGGAGAGCATGACTGCTCGCTGGAATCATTTATCTCTCCGGCCCCGGCCCGGGAGGGAGGGGCTTATTAGCTCTCTGTGGAGGCTGATTCCAGCACGGGCGGATGCCGCTGTCTGGTTCAGGTAGATACAGGAGCCGGCGCGTTTACTGAGACAATTTATGCAGACAACAGTAACCGCACGCACCGCAACTCATTAGCTGAGTGGACATTGAGTCATCTCCGAGTCGTTAGTGTACGCGATTAATTACGGCACACCCCATTGTAATTGTAAGCATGAAGCCAGGCATCCCCTTGTTAAGAATCCCCGCGTAATCCTTGTGAGGGGGAGTGCTGTTTTTGGCAGGACTTGTCTTGGGAGTCACGTACCTTGTAGTCGACGCCAGATGAGGAACATGGCACACAGCTTAGTGGACCCTACGAGCAAAAGTACAAAAACGCCTGTCCAGGCAGCCCCCCGCCCCCCCCCCCCCCCTCCGCACCCTCGCTCGCTTCACTCTGCCAAACCTAACACGAGCCGAGGACGTCGTCTGAATTCCCCGGCGGGTAACAATAGCCGCCACCAGGGTTCCTCCACGCTCACAGCCGGCCCATTGTGAACGCCGCCTGGCAACACGGTCCGCTTTGAAGCCGCGGCACAGGGCTGGATGGGGGGAGGGAGACTTAAAAGGGAGCGGAGAGCGATTCACGCCGCCCGGAGCCGAATCACAGAGGCACTTCTAAAACAGCCAGGCCATAAAGGCGAAAATCCACCTCTGAGAGAAAAAGAAAAGAAGCACTCCGCGCTGGACCATAACGCGTGGTTGTATGAGGGAGGGCCGCATTATGCACAGATGGAGGTGGCACAATGGCTTTGACAGAGCCTCCTAGCGCCTGACTCGGAGGGAGAGGCATGACGGCTCGGCCGCGGCTGATGGTGGTGGGGGGGAGGGGGGGTCTGCTCCCCTAATGTGCCAGATGTACACAGTCTCTGCTGTGTCTCAGGGATACAATCTCCACAACCCCCCCCCCCCCTCCCCTCCCCCGGTTTCATTATAAAGCTGTGCATCCAAAGGAAATGAAATATGTAGCAATGGTTACGTGATCTCCGTCCACACACGCCATATGACATGAATTGCCCGCCGTTTCCTACGCTTTACCTCGGCCCCCGGACCACAAGTCCCGTACGCATCACTTCCGATTTGGTTCACATGCCGTTAAAACTGTACTGATGTGCGTTCCCCCGTGATTGGCTCTCGCCGAGGCCCTCCCCTCCTCCTCCCAGCAGCCCTCGGAGGGCGCTCCCACAGACCCCGCAGCATGGTGTCTCGTCGGAGCTACAGCAATCAGGCCTGTTCGGACGCCAGCGAGAGGAGCTAATCAAGGAGCTGCTCGGCTTCGTTTGGGACGAAGCGGGTTGAATACAACCTTCCCCTGTACCTCCTGCCCCGACCTCCGGAGTCCCGTCCTGTTGACGTTGGCAGGGCCAACGGGGGGTGGAGGTGGGGGGGCACTAGTCATGCAGGCCTGCTCTCAATCACGCTGTGAGGAGCTGCACATTAAACTCATCACGATGTACTGCTGGGTCTGAATGGAAAGTGTAGAGCGGGTCGCCATGATCTCACCGAGAGGAAAAAGGAGGCTAAGAGCCCCCGCCACCCTCCCAACAGATTCTACTATACATCAGCGCCTGGCGTCGACAGGAAGAGGTAACTCACAAAGAGCGAGAGGTAAAGGGCGAGCTTTCACACAACAGCTGGACCTCTCGCCTCACGGGGTACTTAGTACATACAATGCTACGCCACAATTAGTACAAGGCAATCATATCCAGGTCTAATGTGTGAGGAAGCTACCTGGTGTCCCCGACACGTTGTTGCTGTTTGTGCACAATTATCCTCTCCACACCATGCAGGTGTCAGACTCTATGAGATTATAATGAGCCCAAAGTAAGGCAAACCGTTCCGTTTGTGTGTGTGTGCGTGTGTGTGTGCGTGTGAGTGTATGTGTGTGTGTGTGCCTATGTGTTTGTGATCAGCACCGAGGCTGTTTGTTCAGTGGGTTTATACAGAAACGGCAACAGCTCTCTCCCCTGCTGAGTAAGAGTTATCAGCTTTAAATAGCCGTGTGCCTCGGATCCGTAATTGTCCGACGGACCAATTAATAACGTGGGAGATGAGTCCTTTATAAAGTTGCCGCTCCCCTGTGTCCTTGATGTAAATCATCTGACTGATAATGTATTCATCTGGAGTGCCGGCGTGTTCTTCCCGTTCTAATTGTACCTGGGTGGAGGAGGGGTGAGGGTGAAAGTCGTAAAGCCGGATCCAATCTAAACGGACTTATCCAACAGGTCTCATCCCCCTGCGCCTACACGTCTCAGACCAGGAGCCGCGGCCACCATTTCCCAATGGCCCCGGTGGCGGAGCGGGGCGGGGGCGCCGGGCACATTCAGGGGGGGGGGGGGTTGAGCAAGGGCCTTGGTATGCAGGACGAGCCTGACGGTACATGGCAATGTCAAAGTCAGCGTCAAAACATTGAAATGACAGGCTGTGAACATGGCCGCCGCTCGCAGCGGCTTAAGGAAGGGGGGGGGGGGCATAATCCTTTCAGCATACATTCAACAGTAATATGGAGATAATTGCGGTGGTAAAATGTCAGGTTTTTCTCTCAAACATATCGGAAGACTAGCCCGTGCCAGGAGAAATGTAATTTCCTTCCGATTAGATGTGCGACAACTGTTTCAAATGGGGGGTCATTCACACAACTCGTTCCAAATGCATTGTTGGATTGTGAACCAAGCCATCCTCATATACAGAGCGCTAAATGTCGCTTCAAATAGCCCGTTGAAATGGATTGCTTTAGTAAATGGGTCATATTAATTTAACACTAATTGGCCTTGTATATCCCTAAACACCATTTATAAACGCAGGACACAGTCATTTAAACCGCACCAAGAGACATCATCAATTCTTGCTTACTACAATTTCGATATAATTAGGTTTGAAAGTGGTCAACCCATGTCATACTAAATGCTAGGCCTCGATCGCCAGTGCCCTGGTTTTTTCCCCCCTTAAACTGCACTCTTCAACATTTACATACATTGTCTAATCAACAGTCTCAGAAGGTCCTTGGATAAAGGAAACTGCATGTAGGTCAAACTGGAGACTGTCCATCACACGGCCAGGCTGTTGTTGTTGTTGCCGCGGTGTGAAAGGGATCATTTGCCAGACTGCCCTATTTAGAATCATGCAGCCGCAATGTATCACACACTCCACTGCAACAGCCCCCCTGAAGTCCCTGTGGAACACTCCTGCGCTCATGGATCTCGACTCTAAACTGCCCCTCCCCCTAAGCCCCCTCCCCCGCCCCCACCTGCTTCACACCAATCTGATGAACCCGAAGCCGAGCACGGAATATCAAACAGAGATCTCTCTTTTTCCACCACAATATGATGCTACGGATATCACCTACTCGCGACCCGTTTTTTTCTCTCTCCCTCCTCTGGTTTTCCAAGAACGTGGACGTATTTATAGCGCCTGCTGCCACTCGCCAAAATAAAAACACCTGATATTTCACCCAATGAAACAGCCTATCGCTGAAGGTGAGAGTGATAAGTGTGACTTGCTGGTTTCTGAGTTGAGGCTGCACACTGAGGGGTTGGTGGTGGTTTGACTTGACAAGGGGGTCAGCGGAGCATCCCCCTGAAGCTGGAACATCTGGGGTCCGACCGATAGCCACAGACAGTCAGACACACACAAACAGAGGCAGAAGAACCACAGCCACACACACAGATGCAGCAGAGCCACAGACAGTCAGGCACACAGAGGCAGCAGAGTAACAGACAGTCAGGCACACAAACAGGGGCAGCTGAACCATAGTCTCACACACAGAGGCAGCAGAATCACAGACAGTCAGACAAAGACAGGGGCAGCAGAGCCACAGACAGTCAGACACACAAGGCAGGGTCATTAGAACTGCAGACAGTCACAAACACAAGGGCATCAGAGCCGCAGACAGTCAGAAATTTAGAGAGGGGCAGCAGAGCCACAGACAGTCACACACAGACAGGGGCAGCAGAGGCTACATGTCTGAAGCCCATCACAGACACAGCAGGAGGTCCCTATCCCCTCCCCCTCTCTCTATGTCTCTCTCCCTCTCTCTGCTCCACTGCCATACTATCTCACACATCCCACATGCATTGTATTGTCCCCCTCCATGACCCCATACTGCTCACACACACACACACACACACACACGCACGCACACACACACACACACACACACACACACACACACACACACACACACACACACACACACACAGGCACGCACACCCACGCACACACACACACAGGCAGTAGCTCAAGCAGCAGCGAGTGCAAGGGGGTCTCTGGGTTATAACAAGACCCTGAGGGCAGACTGCTGTCAATTAGCGATAGCTCCCTCCACACAGCCATCTCCAACGGCTTTGTTAATCACAAGCCTGTTTCCTAGCAACCACCAATGGGACTCCTCAGCCAGGACACTGTGGCCCGCGCCCGTGAAAGCATCACAACTTAAGAGGTGCCTCGAGTGGAGGGAGAGGCTCGAAAGACCCATTTTACAGATGGCAATTACGTCCCATACCTTTTATCTATTTTCCGTGTAATAGGGTAGAAACAAGACATTTAAACCGTGCAGGGGAGAAAGATAACTCATAAGATAAAAACAGGGACCAACACATGGTAGATGCCGAGATAACTCACATTTAATAGGGCGACGAAAGAGGCATGGAGGTGTCTGCACGTGCCTTTTCTCAGCTTAAAACAGAAACAATGCAGGTCACAGGATCCCACTACGACACGTGAACTCGGAGGAAGTCTGTAAATTGGCCGTTCCGCAGCTGTTTGTTATCGCTGACTCACGCACTCTCCTTCACTCCACCCACTGTAATCACGCTAGTTACAGTTCCCCCCGGTGCCTTGTGGTGGAGGGAGAGAATGAAAAGCAGACCGGACTGTCAAGGTGTACACGCAACCTGTTTGCCCCCGTCCTCAGCCCTGGTGGATGGCTAATCCCAAGGGGCAGGGGGAGTGAGAGAGAGAGAGAGAGAGAGAGAGAGAGAGAGAGAGAGAGAGAGAGAGAGAGAGAGAGAGAGAGAGAGAGAGAGAGAGAGCCCCACCACCCACACACCAAGGGATCAAAGCCAACGGAG